>NQII01001664.1:127289-151205 GCA_002778355.1 Clitarchus hookeri
GGTTGTGTTCCTAGCAGCTTACCTCCAGTCCAGTCGAGCAGGGCAAGTGAATGCCGCAGAAAACTAGCCTGGAAATGAAAACGTGAAATACACGTGGTGTGTTGGATCAATGTTGATACATGTGATATGCTATACAAATGTGAAATGCATAAAAAAAATTATCGTTTTGACCACAAATTGTAATACTCCAATTTAAAAAAAAATTAAGACAAGATATTTCCTTAACATGTCTCCAGTATTACAGTAGGTGATTATGTTGAAATGTGTGCAGTTTAGCGCAGGTTCCTAACCTGTGAGTGACTGGCAAGGCAAGTGAAACGAGTTACTGTACAGAGCCAAGGGTTATTATACTAAAGTTAGGAACCAAACGAGGTTTATTATGGGGGAGTTTGGCATAGAGAAAATTTTTCCCGCTCGATGCGCCGTGTTCAAAAGGTAACTTCTAATTAAAATGTTAAGCTACGTGAATAATAAAAGAGAAAGATTTTAGTTGGTTAGAGAGTTATTTTGTATTTGACTCATGATTATTGCAACCATCCAGTTTTTCTAACGTAGAAAACAGAGGGAATGTGGTACACCTGCGACACTAGCGCTTACATAGTGGCAAACTCTAAAGACAGATGTTCCCGACGTGTGGTGGAAGTAACATTGAGGTGGTCGCAGGTGATGGAGGTGCCCGCGGGGGCGATGGTGGTGATGCCGTGCCCCAGCAACGACGACAACCACATCTTCCAGTTCTGGCAGATGGTCGGCGACCGGCTGGTGGGGCCCACCAACCTGCCCAGCAGGGAGAAGTACAAGTTCGACGCCCCCTCCGGCACCTTGTACATCAGGGTGAGTAGCAGCAGGGGACTCGCTCAACCCTACTGTATATACAGGCTGATTCTAAAACCATGTGACAAACATTGAGGGGTGGTAGAGCTCACTAAAACAAACGATTATCGNTACAACGTCGCCGCTAAATGCCTTTTTACAGCAATGTTTATAATAATTGCTCAAAATTGCTACCACCGACAGTAATGCAAGCTTGGTAGCGTCGGTGGAGTGATTGGCGAACAGATTCAAATACGCCGGGTATTTCACGCACGCCACCATTGTCAGCCAATCACGCCATATGTAGAGGTCTCCAAGCATGCGTGACTGTTGGTGGATGCATTTCCAGCAACTGTTTTAACATTTTCTGTACGGAATCACTCGTTAAGTATGCTGCTAATGAACATTTTGTGTGACCGTTAATGTTTTATGTCTTTGTGTATGTGCCTCAACGCGTCACTTCCGCCCATATATTCCTATACAATAATTGTTTGATTTAGTGAGCTCTACCACCCCTCAATGTTTGTCCCATGACTTTAGAATCATCCTGTGTGTGTATATATATATATCGCGTTTTTACCACACTTTACAGCTTTGTACGATGCAATGTGATTATAGTACGCAACATTAAAAATAAACCGCTGTACAAAAACATTGAACTTTTGGCTACCCAAATTATATTCCCGATAGTAGGCCTACTACTCACCTCAACGTAGCGAGTATTACTAGCAAAAAGGTTTCATCAAAAAACTTTTATATAAATAATGAAACACCAAAAATGCTGACAATTAAAGCAGCATTTCAAATAACAAATTTAATGTAATATAGAAAATGTATAAGATCTAAAACATTTTTAAGAGAGAAAACTAAAGTAACGTATATGTAATACAACACACGGCAAGTTTTAAATGGCCGCCAGAAGAATATTCGTTAACGTACTATGATTATGTATAGTAAAATCTATAATTTTCATAGACGTATAGTACTCTTTCAACATCCGACCTTACATCCCTGGTTAAGTAGCCTGCCGTCTGCTGTCCTCACTCGAAGGTGGATTCTCTGGGAATTAAGAGAGTATGAGACATAAATCAAATCCTAATACGTTGATTGTAGTCGACAAGATTTTGGAAGCCGGCATAGTGGAAAGGGCAGTCCTAGATAATGGTCTTTGTCACCGTCGTAAGCAAACATTTAGCCTTTTTGATGCATTTAACTTCGCATAATGTATCGCGACGCAGTGACATGTAAAAATTTCCGGCTGAAGAAATAGCTTGCCAGAAATACGTCACCATTGTAAAATGTTTGCTCACAAAGTTTGATAATTTCGGAAAACCCTGGAAAACCAAAAAACAGCCTGGCTGGACCCGAAATTAAATCCGGGTCCTCCCAAATGCTTTATTTTATTTTGTTTATTTTTACTTTATCGACCGATACATTTTACATGTGACGAAGTCTGTTGACTTATTCCCAAAAAGGATGACTAAGACGAACGTACACAAATATAAACCCATGCCGAACCCGGAACCCCCGCACTGTAAGCGGAACGCAACCAACATAGTAATCTGAGTAAGGAATATGTTTATTAAAAATTCGCTCGAAAAACAAGGCTTATGCATGGGCACCTAGGACGCCTAGGAAACCGGTTCAAGATTCACTGAAAGTTTTTGAAAGTTTTTCTGTTTGGAAGGCAAGTGCAGCCACACTTCGTTTTTGGTAATTACTCTCATGTATAAAACAATACATTTTTTTTTTGCTGTTATTCTTTCCCAAATAAGGGTTTTGAATGTATTACAGAATTATTTTCAGAACCCCTTGGGCTTTCCTGAAAGCCAGTTGTGAATTGATTCCGTAACCATAAATTTAATTCGACGGGAAAAATAGTTTATTTTGACTGTACAAAAGAACATAATGTTATAAATCTGAGTTAATGTCCAAAATAAGTAAATGCAGGCATATCACATCAAAACTGATAGTACTGTGGCTTTAAGACAGTTATAACGACGTAATACACTAATCTTGAAGCTAAACCAAGCACTCTAAATAAAAATAATACTGCAACACTTAAAACCCAAATAAAGTGGAGAGTGAAGAAGTTTGGGCGGCTCTTAACATCGGGGTCTTCAGAGCCGAGCAAAATAAAGCCAACGTATTATTTACATTAACGTTTTTCATCGCAAAATATTATCCTAAAAAATTGTATGTCAATAGTTTATACAAACACCGATCGAGATGAAAATCACGCCACACATTTTCTAACCGTCTCGTGAATGCTATATTCATGACATACAACGTACCATCGTAAAATAACAACAGTATACATTCGCACACAATAAAAACAATCAAAACATTAAGATTTTTAAAACCACAAAATAAAACATGTAGAACTATTTCAATTGATTTATATCACACACGTGCATCTAGAAATGTTAATATGATATACAGTTTTAGCACTGTAAAGTTGGATAATGCGTATAACGTCTAAAAAAAAATACAGTGAACTTTGCCCTATAAAATATTTATTCCCTGCAACAGCCAATTTGGGTTTTAAGCTACACGGTAAATCACAGAGACAGCATAACGCGTTGGACCATACGCCAGCCACATGTGCTTGCGTGTATAGGCTGTTCAAGGTAAAGTGAGCACTTTCGAGGCCTTACCTACTGTTTCCTTTCAGTCATTTCTTAGCCTTTAACCACATTTTAAAATAAATATTGCCATGAGAGTAATAAACACACTTTTTATATTCCATCGCACTCAGAAGTTAATGTCTAAGTCTAAAAAAATATATATTTATTGACTATTATTTCAAATGAGAGGGCTTTGAAAAGTGCTCACTTTACCGTTAATAGCGTATAGTACCCAAGAGCAGAACTGCGTATTGTGGTAGGCGGGGGAAAAAGGCAGAAGCAGAGAGGGAAAAAAGTTAAAAAGAAAAAATTGTTGCACCTTTTGTTTTTTTGAGTATTTTAGTTTTGAGCAGTTTATACAAATGAACAGTCTAAATTAAAAATATCGAACCTTCTAGTAATTCATTTTTATTATGGCTGAAATATGCCCAGTGAAAATGGCAGGAAAGAAAAACTAGCCGTTACGGAACTCTCTACACATGTTCATCAACATGTTACTTTCACTGGACATGCATTATTCATACCAGTGAGAATTTCCGCACGACATTGATAAATGGTAAATGCATACCTGAAGTATGGCAAACACGAGACATATTAACTACATAGCAAACTGCAGCATGCACACGATACCGCACATGGTGAACGCAACTGTGCGGCCACGAAACTTGCTAACAACATCCTGTCTTCAACTGTACGCGACAAACACCTGCGCTAAACGGACGGTTGTTACGCGCATGCGCTGAAGGTAAACAACTGACGACGATCAGCCGAGAACAAATGGATAATTCATAGATTCAAACACAGACAAATTCAGATTCCTTTTGCCTTATATACCGGAGGTTTGCTTCCGTGTGTAAACTTTTTATTTATTTCCCACTTTTTTCTCAGAGACGTGTAACAAAACAAAACGCGTTTTAATATCAACTCACACCTTCTACCACGTTATATATGTAGCCACAAACCCAACAAGAGAAGCTACTGCAGTTAAAAAACTCAAATCGTGTGTAGTTTAACTCCTTGCATATTAACTTTTTTTTTCCCATAAATTAATATACCTATTGTATGTCTCGCGCTGTAGAAAAATTGCCAAAAAAAAAAGTATCTCTTTGCCGATAGTGTTTTGCAGACTGCAAATTTAGTATTCATTCTAGCTCACACTACCTGTCCCGTACCTCCCACCCCNTTCACTCACACTAGGGATGTTGATATCGGAAAAAATATCGATATTATTAATGTTGGTTATTTATAAAAGTATCGTTTTACAAAACAATATATCGAAAGAAAAATATCGATTTTCGGTACATCGGGATCTGATATTTTATGTATTAAAGGACTTGACAAAAGAAAAATTTGCTTGGAACATTACCTAATGAGGAAACGAGGCATTACAGAAAGATGTTGCGCCTCTTTTTGGTGCTTGTTACCAAAGTAATTAAAATAATTTTTTAAATTAAAATTTTGTATAAAAAACAGAGCTTATTTAAAGAGCATTTTAAAAACATTTATTTTCGAAACCTGGAGAAAGATATTGATTTCGATAAAATATCGTTGAAATATATCGACGATTTGTATCGATATATGGTTGAAATAATATCGTTATTTCGATATATCGATATTTTTCCAACATCCGTAATTCACACCCACTCCCACAGGCACACAAATGTTTCTCCTTCAATAAATATTCCAGAGAACACCGTTTTCACTGCGTTATTTTCCAGGAACTAAGCTGTAAACAAGGGTAATTAGAGAAATTAAATAATAATCATAAACTCCTCCGATGGAACGGGTGGTACACACATACTTCACACAAACATTGTATTTAAACGTAAATACATTTTACTGGGAATATAATATTTTTCAATTTTTGGATAAAATTCTAAATCTAAAGTTTTTCGCCTCGTTGGCTTGCAAGCAAAGCCCTTACCAGAGATAGAGAAAGATAGATAGAGAGATAGAGAGAGAGAGATAGAGACAGATAGATAGAGAAATATATAGATATAGAGAGAGATATAGAGAGAAAGAGAGAGAGTATATGTATATATAATATTCTAGTGTTACTATACTGTTGCATCGACTAAATAAAATTTGTCTGGAGAGCCATTAAGAATGACTCAATTTTATGCGTCCAGCAATTTTTTTCGATAAAACAACTAATTTGAAGGAAATCGCGACTATGCATTTCACACACACTTTATTACAAGGCGAATAAAAATTCTGGTACAGCGGTGGCAACGCGGACAGGATATTCTGTTCTTTTAAACAAAAAAAGGGCGACAGGTAACATTTTGTCGTCTCAAAATGCCAATTTCAACAACGCCGAACAAAACGTCTCAATGGGGTGAGAGGGGAGATTGAAATGTGACCAGGTCTTGACTTTCCTTGACGTTCTGACGCTATGTAGTAATAAGTATTTCAAAATAAGAAATATTTTCGTTGTTACTACACATGTAACTAAAGAAGTAATTTTATATTCTCGCCAACTGATTAAAAGAAAATTCAGCGTATGGTCCAAAGCATGTCTTTAGTACTGAATCACAAAGTTCATAAGTAAATCCATGTATGTATTTTTTTTTTTCAGAGCGTGTCCACAGCAGAAGCGGGCTTCTACAGATGCATTTCCAAAAACGTCGACAACAAAAGACTCGTCGTGAAGGCTGTAGAGCTGATTGTGAGGAAGAACCAAGAGGATTCGGAAGACACCGTATTTGAGGTAACTGACTTCAAGGCTGCGTACATTTAATATAGCCTTTCAGTAGATTTGAATATGAGGTTTCCGCGCCACTTTCTCAACTTCAATTTAAGCAAAAATCCGCGCTATCACGAAACTTTCCTCCGAGGTCACGCCGGAACCCATACATCCATATCTACTACCTACCCATATAAGATAAAATTAAAAAATTAATTAGGATAAAAATTAGGGTTTATGATAAACCAATCATTTAAAAAGTCAAGGATTAAAGTTTTGAAAAAGTGAGGATACCGGAATCCGGGAATTGGGTGCCACGCAAAAAAAAAAAAGTATATAAAAATTTAATTGATTGACAAAATAACTTTGTTAACAATACTTTTAATTGTATTTTAATTTAATTATACGGAATATGTCATCTTTCAGGCCTCTGTAAACCAAACAAAAAATTTTTTTCTCGCATATTTAATTATTTGATGGTTTATTTTAAAAATAAATGGTTTAAGTAAACTTGTTTCAAAAATCTTCCAGTTCAACACAAATCGTAAACCCATTTTTTTTTTTCCAAAATTTCCAATACAATTTAATTTTTTGATTAGAGGTATTGTTTTTATTTACATAAAAAAATTACTGCTGCATAGCTATTTTATATAAGCAAAAAAAAAATGGACACCTCAACTAAAAAATGTGCAAAATATAAGTAAAAAAAATTTAGATAACTTTTATTTTATAAAAAGGTCCAAAAATAGTCATAATAGGATTTGTAAAGAATTTTGTAGGCCACATAACAAGTACGTTGAAAATAATCAAGATCTTATGTGGGAATATAAACGAAATTATTGCAAGAATCACAAAAATAGAAAATACAGAAATAAAAAAATGTAAAATATTTAAATGTATGTCATTTAATTAGTTTTCTGAATTAAATGATTAAATATAATTAATATTTAAATACTTATCAGTAAAATTGTTATTTAATGTTTAAAATGAAATGCATCACTATGGTTTTTGCCATCACACTGCTTGTACAATCCAATGATGATCTCAAACTCCTCAGAATCGATTTGATTATATATTTGAAGTAAATTCCCTTTGAACTTATTATAAAGCTCAAAGGAAATTGTATAAGCGTTGAAACTACATATAAAATCAATATGTAATCAAATATTTCGTAGCATTAAATTCACTGGTTTTTTTTTTAATTGTCCGTTTATTTGTGTTTTTTTAATCTTTTATTCCATTAATTTATCAATTAAAAAAATTAACAACATAACATTTAAACATTGGTTCGTATTTTCCTAATGTTTTTTTTGGTTTATCATAATCCTTTCTGTTGATTTTAATGTTACAAACCTCGCATAGAATTTTAAGTGAGGTTGGTTCGTAGTTTTTTGTTGGTGGAGCCATTTTGATGCCTTATTTATAGAGGGAAAATTTTTTAATTACGATTTACGAATTTTAAACGTTTTATATGAAGCTATTTTTATAATTATCATGCTGTAGTGCAAGAGAATCGAACCAAAGATATTTTTTCGGCGTCAAAATGCACCGCAGCTGACTCTTTTCTCACTCACCCAGCCGCGATCGGCTTTGATTAGTCTGTCTGTATCTGATAAGCTTGCCTCGAGACTTATAAGCCACAACTTCCTTTCAACTCCTGTTGCTGCCATTTAGTTCAGTTGTATGAAATATTATCACATTCGTGAAACAAGCCTTTATGAAGTTTCTTTCTTTGCTTTTCTTGCGCGGCTCTGAGAGCAGTGACCTGCAAACTGAAGTACCTGGGGTTCGCGAACCTGTCCTTCGAGGTAGATTTTCAGTTCAAATGTGGCCTGTATTTGAATCGCGAATTGCTATTTTGTCGGTCTAAATAAGTTAATCAAGGTTGACAGGTAACAAAAGAATCCATATGTGGTCTCCATGTAGGAATGCTAAAATAATGAATGATACATTCCAACATGGAGGTCTCATAGGGGTTTCTCCTAGGGGTTGGTGCAAGTTTGCTTCTTATAACGTTAAACATGTATTAAAATTTCGTATATGAATTTTTTATATAAATTAAACGGGAATCCCCTCAATCTGAGCATTATTCAGAATTCAATAATAAAAAAAACACACGGTTTAGAAATTGAATAAACCTTATAAAATTGTAAATTTTGAAAAAAAATATATATAAACATAATTTTAGTATTTTTGTAACTGTAAGATTTTACCTGAGCGGTCTGTTTCAAGAAAAATAAAATGTTTAAAAATTTTAATTAAACCGGTTTGTCAGGTTCACGAAAATAATTTTTTTTTTAATAATTAAAATATATGTTTTTTAATGAATTTATTTTATTGATCGATTTTTCCCTTGGCTTTCAGTCACCGGAATATTTTCTTAATTTCAGTCCTGTTTTTTTTATTATAAATTCTTGACTTATAATCTTTAGTTTTTTTTTTACTTAAATCCGTATTTTTTTTATCTTAAATCATTAATTTGTTTTAATCCTTGATTTTTTTAATCCTAACTCCTTCCTCTTTGTTATTTTGTAGGCTGTAGTAGATATGAACGTAGGAGCGAATATCTGCATAAATTTAACTTGTCTGCAAATGTTGCGCTGGATCCTAAGGTTCATATCTACTTACATACACTGAAGAGCCAAAAAAAAAAAAAAAACTGGTATAGGCGTGCGTATGCAAATAACTGAGGTATGGAACCAATCAGAGTAACGCGATGCGGTCGACAGCTAAATCGGTGACTGCTGCTACAATGGCAGGTTATCAAGATTTACGTGAGTTTGAACGTGGTGTTGGCGCACGATAGATGGGGCATAGCATCTCCGAGGTAGCGATAACATTTGGATGTTCGCGTACGGCCATTTCACGAGTGTACCGTGAATATTGGGAATCCAGTAAAAGATCACATCTTCGACATCGCTGCGGCCGGAAAAAAGATCGTGAAAGAACGGGACAAACGAGGACTGACGAGAATCATTAGACGTAACAGACGTGCAACCCTTTCCCAAATTGGATTTGTGGACTGCCCTGCAGGATTCATGGTGTAAATTGCCTCCTGCATACCTTTAGACGTTAGTCGAGTCCATGCCACGTCGTCTTGCGGCAATTCTGCGTGCTCGGGGGGCCCTACACGATATTAGGGAGGTGTACCAGTTTTTTTGGCTCTTCAGTATAATTCCATGAATATGCATTGGTATATATTCAAATTCACCCAGGGAATTCAGAGTCCAACAAATCGATGGAAATTCCTTTTCAAACCCGTGAGGTAAAACATAAAATTTAAGTTTTGCACTCATTTCCATGTTGAAGATGTGGTACAGTATTCTATCATTGTACGATTCAAAAATTAATTGTTGACATCGGTTGAGGAAACGTTTAAGGGTATACATTTTCCACATATTTATAGAAAACATAAAAAACAATATCAGTTATGCATATTTGTAATATTATGAGATGAATTATAATATTATTTTTCATAATACATCAGGGTATAGGTACGAGTGTTTCTACAGTCAAAATCAATATCAATATCACAACCATTCGTTAGCTTCTCTGTTAAATCGAAATTTTAGTCCACGTGATTTGTAAAAAGTTAAATTTTTTTGTAATTGTTTGATACAAACAATTTTTAACTGCACAATGGCACGTATCACTACCAGCACACTTAGAAACTCTGTGAGCTATATGAACAGTAAATAATACATTTGCAGATAAAATGTATAACGTAAATAAGTTGTTTGTAGCCAATGTTGCTTTTAGCCTACTCTCCTTGGAAAGTTAGACTTGTGCAATCACGTGACTGTCTGTCTGGGTTGTATGTGTTCGCCTCCTTCTCCCAAATAACTTTCGAACCCGTGAACAGAAATTCACTTAACTCTGGTGTCATAGTTTTCTACCACGTCATGTGCTTGTTTTCAAAATGGTAACCATTTTAGTTTACTTTCCTTGGAATTATAGGCTTATGAAATCATCTGAATGTCTGTGTATCCCCCCCCAAACATAATTTTACCCTACTCAGTACACATATAGTACTTAGTAAGGACATCCGAATTTCATATCATAGTTTTCAACCACGCCGGGTACTTATTTTCAAAATGGCGGCAATTAAAAAATGTAAGGTTATGTCATATTTAGGGAAACATTTAACCAATTTAAACCAAGTTCGGTATGATTGCAGTGCACCACGTCATTGAATTTAGGGAGGAATATTGTTATTGGTACGTCATTTTGGAAGACAGCACTGCACGAAAAGTAGAGCTTTTACATTATATCCACGGAAACTAAAGAATGTATTCCCGCCAAATTCCCATGTAAGTAGAACTGCGGTAGGCCATGTATTTATAAGCTATTTAAATGTATTATACGCTTATTTACACAATGGTGGCTGTATAAATAATCTAGGTTAACTTGCTATAACCGCCATGCCTTTTGACCAAATTTGATCGAACTTGGTATGCTGAAAGTAGGCGTATCTATTACAAGCATCAAATGTACTACAACGTAACCACTTTTGTTTGCCACTTTGTAAGAAAGCGTCAAACGAATAAATAAAATTTTGTGTACTATCTCGGGAAACAATCTACCGATTCCTATCAAATTTGGCAAGCAATGTAGTACTATCGCAGAGCATGTAAATTGGTATGTTTTAGGAGGGTCAGACACTTATTTCCAAAATAGCGGCTACATTAAAACTTTAGCATATAATGCAGTATCTACGAAATCAGGTAACCAATCTCAAATTAACTTTGTATGCTGGTAGTATCTATGCATGCATCACATGAGCTAATAAAATATATAAACTCTTTTGTACGCCATTTTTTAACATAGCCTGACATGTAAAATTAAGCTTTTATGTCCTATCTCGGGGAAAAATTAACTGATTCCACGCCAAATTCAGGCGAAAAATTATACTTTTGTAGTCCATATAAATTTATATGACTTAAGGAGGTAGTCAGATATTTTCAAAATAACAGCGGTGTAAATATTTTAGGTTAGTTTGCCATATGTCTCAAATAATAAAAATAATAAAAAATTATACGCAGACAGAATTTATAACAAACTTCGAATGTAATAATTTTTCGCCATTTAAGAAAATTGCGTCACATTAAAATATGGAGTTTTTATGCCATATTTCGCGGACCAATCAACCGACTCCCGCCAAATCTTGCACACGAGTAATGCTTCTGTAGGTTATGTAAACTTACATAATTTAAGATAGTCTGTCACTTATTTTAGAAATGGTGCCCATACAAATTATTTAGATAAGTTTTTCATAGCAACTAAACAGTTTAACCAAATTCAACCAAACTTTGTATGCTGACAGTTTCTACTCGAAGCATTACACATGCCTATACAGAGTCTCTTTTACAAGTATTGTGCGATAGCGCCAAATAAGAAAATTAAGCTTTTATGCCATTCCTCGGGAATCAATCAACCAATTTCCATCTAATTCTGCACACAAGTAACGCCATGCTAGGCCATGTACACGTATGTGATTTAAGTGACTCACGTACGGTTTTTAAAAATAACGGGACTGTAAATATTTCAGGTTCTCAATCCTTTCTACAAAACATTAGACTTGCTACATCCAAAGTTGGTGATCCGAATCCGACCTTTGTAATGCAGTTTGTTGCACGCAAGCTTACGGTGCGAAGGACTCCGAGTTCGAGGCCCAGACAGACACGCGTGTATTTGTAATGGTCTCATTAGAGTTGCAATTGTTTCTGGTTCCATCTCTAATATCGCTGTGAACGAGACGTCAAGGCTTACCTATCATCTAAGCTATTAAGAACGTCATCAAAATGATTAGCATTTACGTAGAGGAAAGTAGGTTCATTAGTTATAGCGGTAACTTCTTGTTTCATTCTTACCTAGGCATTATTGTGGTGTGGGGGCGGGGGACACGAGCCTTAGTGTCTCCTCCTTAGTTGCGCATGTCACTTGAATTAGAGACTTAGTACGTGTTTTACTTAAAACAATAACTTTCCAGTGAGAGTGGATACTATGTTGCGTACAAAATTGTTTAAGTAGTCAGTATTTAGGCTGACTCCTTAGTCCAAGTGGACTGCATACAACTATGCATCTGGCCTTATGTCTAAGGTGACCTTGTAGCCTGGTCACTGATGTTCTCTTGAACCACTCAGAATTTGAATCTTAGCCAACAAGGAATGTATAGGGCGTTTTTTAAAATACAGCTTAAAAATAATATAATATCCGATTTCTCCTTCCTCCTTCCTACAAGAGCGCGGACATTCAGAAGCACTGATATTGAAGGAAAATTATTATTTTTTCCTTGAGAACAGGCGACATAAAAAACTACGAGGCGTCCTGAAAAAGTAAAGTCTTTCTTTTTTTTTTACAAGAACTGTGGCTTTGCAAAATCTGAATTGTGCACGATGATGTGGTGGTAGGCAATCTTTACTGACCAACTCCCAGTTGCATTTAATGTTCGGAGTTCGCTTCTCAGATACGATAGTTTATACGAGGCACGGCAACAAGCACGAAACAAGGTAACTTCCCTCATAATTGATTCCCTTAATTAAGATAAATGTTTTTCAACGTCCTGGCTTTATACTTGGCGCTGGTGGCTAGTCGATAGATAGCTGACCTACCACGCCGACCTAACCTTATAGCTAACAACGACACATACGTTCAAGTCTCACCCGGTATTCGAACGTAAAATACACAGAGCTCACTCACGCACCCTACTCAGATAAAACATACACAAACAATACAACTCACGATATAAACAACACACAAAACACACACGAACACCGATAGGCCACATCAAGTACAAGAATACATTCGCGTACCAAGCCCTCTGTCTCCTATGGGCGGCAGGGTTGTGGTGGTAAGGGTGGAGCCAGAGGCACCCCTTAGCAAATCTATAACATAACAAGTATTTAATCATTTCTTCTTCCTAAATTCTATTTCCAAGCCCCATAAATTCTTTTTTTGTGTGAAATTTGTTTAATGTGCCGTATAATGACACCGCCTCGGATGGCCATTTGGCTAAGTGGGGTTTAAAGTTTTCAAATTTTCCTATCCTGTCCAAAGGCTCCATAGCGGTTTCTCCCATCAAGGTCGGGGTTTTTTTAAAAGGGTTTGCTATTTTTCCTGCACCCACCCTCCATTTCTTTATTGGTATCTCTTTGAGAGAACAGCCCGCCCTTTGCTTGGATACGCCCGGCCACGCCACACCTAGGTGTAATTAGTTTCTTCTGCTTGCTGCTGTGGAATAGATGTTTGACTCAGTTCCGTGAAGCCATGGAATGCTGAGGACTCACCTGCGTATGAGTCTGTTTTTCCTGTCGAGCTGCCAGTCCTGAACTGCGTGGCTGGTGGGTTTATTCCTCAACACGTTGCACCGTTGCCGACAGTCGAAGACAAGTTTCAACTTATATCAAGTTTGCTGCAGTGAACTGTTTGTTGGCATATAAGTGTCCATTAACGTAACATAGCTAGGGAGAAGCAGAAACAAGAGTCTGGTTCACTGTATAAACTATATTTCTATATTTCGGCTGTTGTTTATTTTTGTATTAGAATAGAAGTACAAGCTTTGCGTGCGAGCGCGTCGACAGGTATTGTGCGAACACAAGTTAGCAGACGGTGCAGATAAGTGCAGAAAAAAAAATTACTTGATGCAACAAACCTTAGTAGGAGCGTTCTGTTAATTCGCAAACATTTGGTCGTCAGCACGAAAGCTAGTTAGTGTCAGTTAGTGCCTACGTTACGGGAACCAGACATGTAAATAACCCGAGCACCAGGCATTAGTCCACGACAGAGCAACAGCTCGTCCGTTTGTGTTCCGTGCCTACCAAAACACATTCCTCCATTATCATTTATAGCTTCCCTAAATATCATTTTCTCAAGTAAAGAGGAATATTATGATAGCCTTCCACATCATCTACAAATAGATTCCAAATATTCATAGGTACCTGAAATTAAAAAAAAAAACACGCACATTCGTGCTACTACTGCCATTTATTCCCACATTATGTTACATTTCTAACAACATACACGTTAAAAAAATCCCCCATAGATAATGGATTTAAATTACTATATGACTCCTGTAAAGATGAATATTATATCATTTTCCAAAAAAAGAACAATTTTTTTAAATTTATCTACGTTGACGATTGATAGTGAAATTCCTACTATATTTCCATTGTAGCCCATCTGTTTCACAGCCAGAACTTGTGTAAGTAAGGTAAATTTTCACGAGACCACAAACACAAATATATGTACCCTTGCCTTAATCGTTCACATCTAAATAACAGTTTCAGCATTAATAACAAAATAAAATTCATGCTATTATCATCACACTACTCCGAAAAACGTGGCCGTCAGTCTCACAACTTACAGAGATGTTTATTTCGCCGTATCCGTGTCCAGTTTCGAATAGTATACATCCGGCCAGCTGAAGTACTTACTATTTTTCCCAATCAATTGCGGAATACCGAGCCGTCTTGCCTAACGTCAACATGACGTTCATTGCTCTCCCGATCAACAATCTATGCTAAAGGTAAACGAGGTGGATGACCCGAGTAGTTATTCACTAAGCCTACCACACCGTCGAAGTTCTTGTTTGACTTCAGGCCACCAGGCTTCTTGCATATGGGATGAGTGGTAGACGTTGCCGTCGCGTGGCGGGGTTTTCTCGGGGTACTCCCGTTCCCCTTCCACCGAGTGAGGTGGCGCAGTGAGCAACTTGCCGTCTCCACGTACATGCTGTTCGCGCTTACATGCGTTCAAATATAACAGGAAGCAGAGGAAATGATTCAAGCTATCGCAAATGGTTACCTAACACTTTTTTTTCGACGTTATTTGTTGAAATAAATAGTTGGAGCTTGGGAAGGAATCTCTTCATAAGTTAGTGTGTGATTTAAAACTGGATCTGAAACTGTAGTGAACTATTGCAGTGCGTGTAAGATGGTATTTGACAGACGCCGGTGCCTTTCTCCGTGCAATCTGAAGATCAACTAGTGCGTGCGTCGCCTTAGAGATGACAGGAAGAAAACTCACCAATTACAAATTTGTAACTTTTAACCATGAAAATCTATGTAGAACAGAGAACGTGAAAACGATATAGGGGAACTCGGGGCGGAACGGGATAGCGGGGCAGAACGGGATAGGGCACTTTCTTCTACTGCAGAGTGCTAGAGACTAGCGGAGAGACATTGAACTAAGCCTACAGACGGTAGAGAAGACTCGGCTGCCATTTTGACCAGTTCTGACACAGCCTTCTGAGTTAACCGAGTGTTCGTGGTTTTCTGACGCGTGTTTTGTAACTTTTCGCTGATTTCAATATAAGGTAAGCTTCTAACCGTTAATTCAACACTAATGTGTGTTATTTATCGTTATAGTGCATGTCATTAGCTATAAGATACGCGCGTAGTAAGTATCCCGTTCTGCCCCGTCATATTTTGACGTGAATAGGTTTGTAAAAATTTTTGTTTGCTATTCCAGATGGTCCGAACGTACAATAGGAAGACGGACAGGCAAAAATGGGATGTCCAAGCGATGGAATCAGCTATGGCAGCCGTATTGTCATCTGAAATGGGGTTTTTAAAGGCTGCTAACCAATTTAATGTGCCAAAGTCGACTCTTGAAAGATATGTAAAAAAGGCTAGGGACAATCCTGACTATAAAGTTGATAAATCTAATGGAAAATATAAAAATGTGTTTACCCCAGAACAAGAAGATGAACTGGTATCATATCTAAAGACAATGGAAAGTAGGCTTTTTGGTCTAACTATGAAAGATCTTAGGTCATTAGCCTATGAGTTGGCAGACAAAAATGGGTTAGAGCACAGATTTAACAAAGAAACTTGTCTAGCTGGGCAGGATTGGATTGTAGGTTTTCTTGATAGGCACCCAAGCTTGTCTATTCGTACTCCAGAAAATACAAGTGGCGCGCGAGCTATGGGATTTAATAAGGTCGCAGTTTCGAAGTTTAACTCTCTTCTTAACGAAGTTATTGATAAGTGCAAGCTAACTGCTGACAAAATTTTCAACTGCGATGAAACCGGCGTGTCGGTTAATCCAAAAAGTCAGTCTAAAATAATAGCTCTGAAGGGAAAAAGGCAAGTAGGGGCTGTAACATCTGCTGAACGCGGAGAAACAGTGAAAGCTGAGGTTTGCATGTCGGCATCTGGGTTATACATGCCGCCAATGCTTATTTTCCCAAGAATGAAGAAAAAACAAGAGTTTGACCTTGGCTTACCCCCAGGAGGCTGGTGTGAAGTTCACCCTTCGGGTTGGATGACTACTGAATTATTTCTAGTCTGGTTTGCAAAGTTTATTGAGTTTTCAAAAGCCACAAAAGAATCGCCTGTTCTTCTCATTGTGGATGGACATTCGACCCATACCAAAAATCTGAAGCTGCTTGAAATGGCTAGAGAAAATGGTGTGGTTCTTCTTTGTTTACCGCCTCACGCTTCTCATAAGTTGCAACCTTTAGATGTAACGTTTTTCAAGCCCCTTAGTCTTTACTACGGTGAAGAAGTCAGAAAATGGCTTAGAAGCCATCCAGGAAAAGTTGTTACACTTTTTCAAATATCAACAATCTTTGGTGCATCATTTTTACACGCTGCTACAATGTCAACCGCTATAAACGGCTTTAGGAAAACGGGGATATGGCCACCGGATCTAAACGTTTTTTCAGACGCAGACTACCTGCCTTCTGCGACAACTGACATTCAATTGGAAAACAATGAATGTTCCGCTGAAAAGTCTTCTGATGATCACGATTACGATTTGACAACAGACTCTCCCGTGTCCACAGAGCCACCGAACAAGAAGACAAAAACCAAGGAAACTTCAGTAATGAACCACAACCTAGATGTTCGTGGCAACAAGATTCTCCGAGAATTTGTGCAAATTCTCAAGAAAAATCAGCTTTTCAGACATCACCTGAATCTTTGATACCGATTCCGTTAATCAAGCAAAATACAAAGCGGACTTCAAGGAAAAAAGGAAAAACCGTCATATTAACAGATTCTCCTTACAAAAATGAGCTGCAGGATGCTATTGCCAAAAAAAATGAAAAAGAAAAAGTGAAAGAGCGCAAAAACAGAGAAAAGGGACCAACAACTGTCACTAAAGGGAAGTTAATTAAAAAAAATCTCTTTAAGAAATCAAAGGGCTCAAAAAAATCAAAGAAGATGAAGGTGGAGGATAGTGAATCAGAAGTAGAAGATGAAGAGTGTCTTTACTGTGGGGAATGTTACTCCGTTTCTAATGAAGGATGGGTTGCCTGCCAGAAATGCTACAAGTGGGCTCACAACTCATGTGCTGGCATAAACAGCGAAGATGATGAAGAAATTTTCATTTGTGAACATTGCGAGGACAAGTAGTGTAGTTTTTGATGGATATACAAAATAGATCAATTTTCTGTCTATTTCCAAAAAACAAAAAAATGTATGATTTTTTTCATCATAAAAAATCATAAATTTTTAACCCTAATCATTTTTTTAATGACTTTTATGTTTTTAATATTAGTTGCCAACTAATAAATGTCGATTTGTAGGTTTAAGGCAGTAATTCCCGCTGTTTTTTTTTTATTTTTTAGTAATATAATTTATTTTTAAAAACCTATCCCATTCTGCCCCGTATGTGGGGCAGAACGGGAAATTTGCAGACCTTTTTTTGAAAAAAAAAAAAAAAAAAAATAAAAGATGTTTAGTTATAAGTACTTATCATGTTACATGTGATTCTTAACAATATAAAGTTATGTTTTATATCTTTATCAGGTGTTTTGTGTAATTACCCAATTTAAAAAAAATTGTTAAACATTAAGTATCCCGTTCCGCCCCGAGTTCCCCTACCCTTGACGATTTAAAACAGAAAATACACTCAGAAATGACACAAGAGACATGAGAATTCATGCCCTTTGTACGTGTGCAACCGATAAAATGTGCTAACTAAAGACAACACTGCATTAACGTAACACATCTTAACTAGCAAAATTATTTTTATTTAATTAAATACTTGTGTAGTTGAAAAGGAAGATTATTGAAATTACCGTGAAAATTAAAATCAATCTGAAGTTAGAGAAAATGAACTGGAATTGAGTCAGGAAAATTAAGACTTTTTAACTATCGTCTCTCTTTTGTGAGCCATATTAAATTTCAAATTACGTGACAAAATAATTGATACTGGAGTTTCTGGCTTGAGTAAGGTTTATTAAAATATGCTAACTCAGTTCAGACGTATACAAATAAACATATGTAGGACACCGTCTCACCACAGTTAAGATATGGAGCTACTTTCCCTCCATCGCTGCCAACTTTACTGGGCGCATGTCACTTAGTGCCCCCGTTAAATTGTATGCAGGTAGGGGCAGTGACATTTTTCTAAGGTTGAATTGAAAAGTGCTCACTTTATCGTGAACATCCACTTCCCTTCATCAAAGAAATAGAACAGCCCGCTCATACCGCGAACTCCATCCAGCAACACGGCACAACGCTGCGTTCGCCAAGCGCTTGGCGGTCAGCCGATAAGGAGTATCTCGCAGCACGCGACAACCAATCACGCACAGGGCACTTTCCAGAGCCTCTCGCAGCCAATCGGTGAAGGGGTACGTCTACATCAAAGGAGCCGCACTCAGGAGGTTGGAGGGGTAGGGAAAGGGGGACTTGGGACACGTGCTGCCTCCAAAGATAAAAGACCTTTTAACATTTAATAGAATTACCAATAAGAATACCCGTAAGTAGTTTACTCCATTAAAAGGATATAAGTTTCTCTAAAGTGAAAGAGGAGTTACATAAGTGGTCTTACAGCAAGAGAAGAGCTACTTGAATACTGACCACCTGCTGCTGACAGTAGTAGAGAAACACACGCGTCATCCCCACATTTGTGAAAGCTTACAACACTACACCAGTAGAATCTAAAAAAAAGAACAACAGGATTTTTTTTTAAAAACAAAAGAGGATATTTTATAAGTTACAGTTAGCAAACTGAAATGATCAATTTTTAGATATAATATTCTGTGAATAATTAAATTTTTTGCTAAGTGTTTGCGTGTTTATTTAGTGATAATTTTGTAACGTTATGTTTTTTACGTCTTGTGCCCCCCCCCCCCCNTGCGTGCCTGATTCTGTGTATTACTTATTCAGTACCTCAGTTCTACTTGGTGCCAGCCCCCTCTAGTCCATATCGATGCTGCCGGGAACTACATACACATTTATTTACCTTTAAAACCGACGTGGCATTAAAAAAAGCGTAGATTTTCTTTCAAGGTACCGCTTGTTTGCGTCATAATATACCTATAGAGCGGCGTCTAACGTTATCAAAATTACTATACGCTATTTACCGTAAAGTGAGCACTTTTGAGGCCCTAGTTCCTTTTTCCTTTCAGCCATGTTTTATCCTTTAACCACCTTTTTAGATAAATATTGCCATGTAAGTAATAAACACAGTATGTATATTCCACCGCACTCTGAAGTTAACGTCTAAGGTTAAATTAAATATATTTATTGATTATCATTCCAACTGAAAAGGCTTTCAAAAGTGCTCACTTAACCGTGAACAACCTATATTGGCTAAATTATCAGTTAATAGTATCTCGGCATTTACTTATTCAGTTGGGACCGGGGCGAACCGGGTTCGATTTCCGGCGGTAGTCACCAGGATTTTCGCATGTGAGAAACGAGCGGAGGGGGGTTGTGGGGTGGTCGTTGGCGGGCGGGTTTTCTCGGGGTATTCTTCCCTCCACCCTCGCATTCCGCCGCTACTACATCTCCGTCTCATTTCACCCTCACTGACATTCAAGACCTTGCTGTTTAGTGCCGACCAAAACCTCTCAACTCGCCTACCTAAGCAAGTGCACAGAGCGACAAATGCATAATCTATTCGCAGTTTCTTCACACTTTTTCAATTAAACTTTTGAAAAATCACCGAATATTTGACATTCTTAAATATGCTGTGTACCACAAGCGTTTTATATTTGTGTTAACATAAAAGTACCTTATATTTGGTTAATCTAATCTTTTACTTTTTTTCTATAAATTATAATATTTTATTTATAATCAATATGAATTTTAAAAAAGGGAGATAACAGGTGTGTTGGTAATACCTAGCAAGAAATAGTTCTTATGCAAAATGTTATTAAACTGAAGTGCGCACGAATGTGGTGCGTTGTCCCTCTGGTGTAATTTTCTAGACTCGGTTAAGCTTTGTATGCACGAGGCGGAGGAATAGTTTGAAAGTAGACCCTAAGCAGGGCCTCAGGAAAGTTGGAGGTAACCGTGAGTGGAATGTGATGGGTAACGGTGGGACTTTATTCTGTCTACAGACAAACCTGTTCCGAGGCCTGGTGTCTGTGGGCGCCGTACTGGTGCTTCTGTTGATCGGCGTCCTTTTGTTCATCATCTGCAGGAGAAGAGGAGCATCCAAGTTTGCAGGTAGTACACATGACTGTCACACACACGCACTCGACAAAATGTTCGCTCCTGCTAACAAAATACTTCCTAGTACGTGGACAAAAAAATACGTGAAATATTTGCTTGGATAAAAAAAGTTTTTAAAGCGACAAACGTGGCCTTGTTATATAACAAAGTAGACATAACCAGTTGACAGAATTCCCTTTTCAAGCTAACAAAACCCACCAGAAGAAAAAAAATTGGTTTAGTAAACTGCACGTATTAATTTCACCAAATACAAACAAATATTTTGTTGAATAAAGAAAATTTTTCAGTGTCAAATTCCAAATTTAATGATATCGTTTTAACCACAGTTTGCAAAGCAAAATCGTATTTTAAGACAACTATTAGTTACACAGACGTCGTTCCTAAAGAAAAATCAAATCCGAAAATAGTTTACAAACTGTTGCAGATATTTACTTTCGCTCTAAAATTGTCATAGTCTTGATTTGAGGTCTTCTGAACTTGCACTGAATTCGCTTGCTCAAAATGTAAAAGGCTTGAAATATCAGAAAGCCATGTTAGTTCAGGTACACCGCACTGCAGTCCGGACACGACTTTACAGAGAATCTAAGTAGATGCGAACATAACGGTTGTCAAAATCTTGCCAAGCAAGTTACATGAGACCGAGTAGTATGCATACAGAAAACATCAGAATGTTGTACCACACCAATAATGTATTGCAGGGGGCCCAACACTTTTAGGATGCACTTAGTATGGTGTTGGACCACCCGTAGAATGGATACAGGCGGCGATACAGTAGAGTATGGGAGCATACAGGCATCGAATGTTCTCCTGAGGAAGATCCTGCCACAGCTGGCCCATATCCGCCGTAGTTGCCCTCAAACTGTAGTGGTCTTGTGAACAGGGTTGCCAGCTTGCTGTTGTAGGGTGGCAGAGCCCAAGTGACAAATAGGCTTGCCAGATTATGATGCATCTCTGTTATTCACTCACATGGTATGGTATGTTTATGTTGCACAATATAGATTCGCCCATTAGCTCCAGTGAATGTGACTGCGAGGCAACGTCACAGTAGTGAAACATTCACACGTAGAAGTCCCCGACTCGAAGCCCACTGCAGACTACAAGGAGCATACAAGGGGAGAGTTGCAACTCAACAGCAAATGAGATAACCGTACCTTATAAATTTGTTCGCCAAAGTAGGTTCTACGGTAATGCCAACTTTAGAACACACAGTAGCCTACACTTTAACTTTATGTTGGCAGTCAAGGCACATAACGTAGCCAGCCCGTATTTGATTAATATTTTACAACTATTCCATGTTTTTCGGGCAATATTATGAACTGCATTGTTGTTTATCGGCAGTTATTTCATACCTCAAATGTACTCCAGAGAATAAGAATCATAAACCCGTAGCTAGATGAAAAATTATTTTACTAATAGTTTTACAAGTAGGTATACATATATTCATGAAGGCTAAATGCCCGTGGTAGACCCATAATATAAGACGTGAAAACCACATAGACAAAGAATACTGTGTTACCACCATCAAAATGAAAATATGCAATCAAGCACATGTTTCTACATTATCTAAAAGAGAAAAATGGTATGAACGTTTGTTGTACCGTATACAGTACGAGTGCGACGCAGTAAATATTCTGTTTAAATATGCAGCAATTTTTTTTCAATGTCCAATTTGTAAGACCGCGGAACCTCGACTTCGGATTATATGCGGTGAGGATTCGTTTTTCCTATTCTTCTACAACGGCACGGAAGCAGAGTGCGTAACACATTCCACGTTCAATCAACAATAAGATGCAAGCGGATGCAGATAACGTACATATACGCGTAAGGAAACTGGGCAATTCTCAACTCTTCCATGTCCGTGAATACGTGTAACCCAACAGGAATCGGGTATTTGGTTTGTCGATATTCGGTTTCGTAGCCATTGTGTGGCATACACAGCCACAAGGGCGTGGATTTACATTTTAAAATGTCATTCCGAGTCGTCCGCTCGTTCCGGATGTGTTACGTGTCTGTTTTCTTACGCGTCCGTGCGTCGTAAAATGGGCCTTCGAGTTACGCGAGTGCGGCGGACAGAAATCACGGTTATGCCTGTGCTCTAAAGCCTGTTCTTTGTCAGCAGATGCAAAGGGCGAAGAATCCCTCGCCGACACAGCGGCGAGGAACGGCACCTACAACCCCACCACGGTGCCCTTGTCCGCGGGCCAGAAGCCGGGCACCAGCCAAGGTCTCGACAACCCGGCGATGGAGTCGGACTTCCCCAGAGTCTTCCAGTCCATGCAGCGCCACGACGACGAGCTGGTGTGACAAGTGTCTTCGTGTGCCGTGTAGGGACTTCAGGCTACGGTCTCGAGATGTGCGGGAACTGCTCGCCACGTGAGCTGCTGACATTACGTGGAGAAAGTACGTCGCTCGACTTGGCCTCGGTTGTAAATATATCCGTTAAGTAACACACTTGTTCACAGCTTCAAAACAAAAGACTGTACATCAAAAATCTTGAACATTCATAGTTGTGAATTTCTCTGCGTGAATGACTGAATTGTTATGAATACATCTAAAATAATACTGAATCATTTATGGAAGCGCTGGAAAAATTTGTTTCATCTTCAGTTGTGAATCTAGTCATAAGCGTTTGCTGGAAGGTTGTCATTTGCAAGTATGTAGTGTGATGTAGACTATATGTTCGTAACGGATTTTCAGTATAATTACTGTCTTTGGTAAGACAGATAAACTCACTGTCCAACCTATCATAATAAATTGATACTTTAGACATAATAAATAGGTTAAAACATTATTAATATCATCCCTAATATCTCAATACTTCCAACACCACAGGAAATAATCATCTTGAAGATACCTTTATGAGATCGATAAAGCATGTAGTTTGCACATAAGCACATATTAAAACCACCGTGAGCCAGGCATCCAACTCAATGCAAAGATAAGCAATACTTTGATGTGGTCATTTCTTCGTGACCACCTCCATGCCGCAGTGGGTGGAATTATTGATTGTTGCCAGATCCCTGGCACCAACCGCCAGCGTATTTGAAGTGGTTGGCTGGCTCGCGTCCTTGCTGCCGCAGGGAATGGCAGACCAGCGCAGAAACACCCAACGCTGGGAGCGACACGGATTCCATCACTGCATCAATGCCGAAGAGTTAGCCTACTTCCAACTTTAGTTTGGGCTCTCGAAACATCATCAGTGTTACTGTAACGTGTGTAATGTAGGATATGACACACAACGGTACTCGTACACACACACAAAATTGAAAAATCTGAGAAAAATTATGTTTAACTCTTACCTCCAGCAGAGCAAACTGCTGTTCATAGATGCCAACGGCTTGGTGGAGGTTTGTGTTTAGGTGTGTGTGTGTGTGTGTGT
>NQII01001664.1:159325-262574 GCA_002778355.1 Clitarchus hookeri
GCACGCAGAAGTGCCGCAAGACGACATGGCATGGACTCAACCAATTTCTGAAGGTATGCAGGAGGCAATTCACACCATGAATCCTGCAGGGCAGTCCACAAATCCAATCTGCGCCAATTTGAGAAAGGGTTGCACATCTGTCACATTTAATGATTCTCATCAATCGTTGTTTGTTCCGTTCTTTCACGATCTTTTTCCGACCGTAGCGATGTCGAAGATGTGATGTTTTACCGGATTCCCAATATTCACAGTACACTCGTGAAATGGTCGTACGCGAACATCCAAATGTTATCGCTACCTCGGAGATGCTATGTTTCATCTCTCGTGCGCCGACTATAACACCACGGTCAAACTCATTTAAATCTTGATAACCTGCCATTGTAGCAGCAGTAACCGATCTAGCTGCCGACTGCATCGCGTTACTCTGATTGGTTCCATACCTCTGTTATTTGCATATGCATGCCTACATCAGTTTTTTTTGGCTCTTCAGTGTAGTATATACAAACAGTCCTCAAAATGGTGCACATAAAGTGACATGCAAGATTGCCAAGCGTGATTAGTGACTAATATGCAAGTCAAGCTGATGTAAGAGAGAGCCGTATGAACAACTGACAACGGGTGGATAATAGGGATGCAAGAGTCTGGGAAGAGAACATGCACAATTGCCAATGATATGGGCCACCCATACTTCAAAGATCAATGGACACATGAAGCGATCCATTAACAGGGAACTAGTTCTGGGCGACCCCGACAGACCACCTGGGATGAGAACCGTTTGATTGTGAGGAAGGCACAAACTGATCCAGTGGCTTCCTTATCCACCATCCAGCAAGATGGTAGCTTCACTAGATCATCATATCTCTACCAGAAAGAAACTTCTGCAGATACCTACAAGCAAATCTGCAATCACGACATCCTTTACATGCTCTGCCATTAGCACATCAAATATAGCCTTCATCTGAAGTGATTCCAGCAGAAAGCAATGAGGAATGCAATAGACTGGCAAAGTATTATCTGTAGTGATGTATCAAACTTTACATTGAAAAGAAAAGATGACCATGCCAGAGTCCAGAGGGTGACAGGTGAGCATGTTAATCCCTCCCTTACTCCAACAGTGCAAATCACCTAGCATGACAGGGTGTACACTGAAATTTCATTTTCGAATTCCCTGAATTTTCCCTGTTTTCCTGGCAGATTCTTACCATTTTCACGACCGAAACCTTCCAATACCATATTTTCCACCGCTAAACAACAAATATGCTATCAGTGAAGATGAATTAAATTACACTGCAACGAACCAAGCAAGCAGGGACAACATTTTATTCAGCCCATCAATACTTCTCGTAATACACGCTATTGACAACACGATTGATCATTACTAACACACGAATACTTCATTTTGTACGTCGTATGGGCACTATGTCACTTGGCAAAGATGTACATATAGTTGCCAGTTCACAAACATTTTAAATTTCAAAATGCATATGCTTATTATTACATTATTCTGTATTCTCACAACTAACAATTTTTGCATAGTAGCAATTATTTCAATTTTCCCTGACCCAGGTGAAAATTCCCTGACTTTTCTCTGTCACAAAAAATCTCCTGACTTCCCTGTGCGTGGACACCCTGTGGTCTGAGAAGCCATTGGATAGTATGTGTAGTCATTTGTAGTGATACAAGAGTCACTAAATGCAGATGCAGAGTGTTACATTCAATACATCCTGCAGCTCCATGTGCTACCTGATTTGGCTGAGTGGCCACGAATAAGTCGCCAACAAAGCTAACAGTCACCCATACACTGCTCTGCATTCCCACAGTATCTATGTCATTTTAAATCTTTAAACACTTTTGTGGCCTGCCAGGTCACCTGATTTCCACCAAACACATGTAGCACCTGATGGGATGTCAGTTTCATTTGCATCTGAGTGTTAAATATTTGGGCAAATCTGCAGGAGGATAAGATTAGACAGTTTTCTGAATCCATGTCAGATATTAACAATGTATGTATCAAGGCATAAGGAGGTCTGGTCCGACAATGTAATAAAGTTGCCCTTCTTCTTCGATGCAGGCTGTCTGTATTAAACCACTAATATAACTAAGTTATAATCAAACAGGTCCTACTCGATGCACAAATTTTTTATGGCAATGAATTTATTTCACATTGTGCAAAATGTTTTATGACAATGGTATGACTGCTAAATTATTCCTATACTATTTGCATTTTACGACAAAACGAGCAACTTACACATGAACAAAGAAACTAGCAGATATCTGACTGAGTCTTATGTATCCGACTGGGAAGAGGGGGATGTAGTGTCTTTTGTTTAATTGCATTAAAAGCTACAAGAAACACACAATGAGAGAAAGCAGAGGGGAAAAGACCCAGGCCACACCCCTCCGATGCAGTGGCTAGGTCGCCACCTCACCTCTGCAACGAGTCCCACCCCGACCCTAAGTCACGCCTTCTGGACAGCTCAAACACGTGGCTAGGAGAGCTGACCACGTGCAAGCTCTGGCTCCATAGTCCCCGCAAGAGGAGGGTGACCAACCACGAGATGAAAAACACCCTGTGGATTTTTTGTCTTGAAAAATTCTTGTAACTTCACCTTTCTTTTCATACCACTGCTATTTTAAGTTTATCAACTACAGGGATATGCTATTATTTTTTGTAACATATTGCACCCACCCACGAAAATTATTATTGTTTTCTTACTTAAAAGAGGATTATTGGCAGGGGTTCTGCTTTGTTTGGGAGCATCACATATATATATATATATATATATATATATTTTAGACAATCACCGACATTTCTGACATGCTTGTAAAAATGAATGACGTTAAATGCGTCACTTTTTCCTTGAAAATAGTTTTTTATATGGGCTTAATTTTAGTCTTGTGGCTACATTGTTTGTAGTGAAGTATCACTCTCCCACCCCGCTGCTGCAGTGAAAGAAGTTTACCAAGGAGCTGTTTCCCCTATACCCCGCACAGTTCTGAGCTAGTCTTGGCTTCAGCCCACTCCAGACACTAACATTTCTCCACAGGTAGCGAACAGCGAGTACACCTGCACCAGCAAACCAGATATTGAAGTCTGGATGGGGATCAAGTCAGCATGGATTGCCTGTCAGCATGCATCAGTTTTTTATTTTGGTCGTTTGAAAAACTTGACGCATGGCACGTATTTTGACTATTTTCTATTTTGCCTACTACGTATCATTACATGCGTGACACATGCCCCAGATGAGACACTAACCCTAGCTGGCTGCTTCCAAGGCCAGCTGACAGCCTCCTCTGGAAACGTAAGACACCAGGAGAGCTGAATCTGGCATTAAAGCATCAGTCTTGCAAGTTGCCCTCGTACAATAAAACCAGTGAGAAGGGATTTCAACCGCGGCAATGCAAGTCAATTGCCCCTGAGCAGACGCCAGATACCGCCCACACAACAAGGAAAACAACACCGGCCTCTCCCAGTTGTCGGACGGCGCACCCAGGCAGCGCTGCCCAAAAAGGGAGGGGCCACACTCGCCGAAGATACCCAACAGCCAAAGAGACGCGAGAAACACCCCCAGAAATGCCAGTTAATTTTCAGCAGCCCACTTCAGTACAAGTTGTGCTGAAGTTATCTGCCGACCGCCCTCTTCACAAGAAACCCCCAAGTGATCACCAGTGATCAACGCCCAACGCCTTCAAGCACCAATGCAGCCCCGAGTCGACGTTCCCCACTCCTCTTTCAACATTGCAGCCAACACCAGTTTACTTTACCGTTATTCCCAGTCCCTTCAGGACTAAGCACACTTCAATTAGGGTCCAGTTGTTATCATAGCTACCAAATTGTTGCTCTTGCTATCACAACAGACCCCTTCACCTGTCACCTTAACTTCACTTCTGCAACTTACCTAGTGACTTGGCAAGATGCAGGAGATAGTACGGGTCACCGTGTTCTATTCTGTATTTTCTAAATTTTGATGTCGCAAAATCCAAACTAAGCAATTAATTATCCGTTACAGTATAGTTTAACTGAGCTGTGTTGAGAGTTCTACTAGCAAAAACAATTGGTTTCTGTTCATTATCATTGTACTGGAAAAGTACTACTCCTACGGCCTTATCTGAAGCATCACAAGCAATGTAAAATTTCTGGTTTAACTTAGGGTGATGTAAGATAACAGCTGATGCTAACTTTTCTTTCAATTTCTCTAAAGACTGCTGTTGCTTTATTCCCCAAACCCATGTTTTTCTTTTCTGCATTAACTCTCATAACAGTGAACAAATTTCACTAAAGTTTGCTATGTACCTTCTGGAAGAGTTAAAAATTCCTATCAATCGCTCAAGTTGTTTCTTATTTGAAGCTATTGGGTAATTTATAATAGCATAAAATTTTTCTGGATCAACTTTTATTACCTGTGGAGTTACATTTCCTAAAAAATGAATTTCTTCCTTTAGAAATTCTGACTTATCCAAATAACAATTTCTAGGTCAGTAGTCTGATATATTTTCTAACATCAAGCATCTCATACATTATTTCCTGTTGCCTGAGAAATATTTACCCCATGTATCCTGTACACATTGTGACTTACTTGTAGAGTTCTTCATTTAAATAGTTTTTCTTCAAAATAAAAACATCTACTTATCTCTCTTACCTTATTACTGTATAATCAAAGTATAAAAAAAAATTCTACAAGAAAAATATTAAAAAATTAAATATCTAACTTATTATCTAAATTGCAGTATGCCTGCCCTTACTACATTTTTTCTTCTTCTTCCTTTCAATTTTCATTCTCTCCTTGTGTTTCAATTTCCTTCCCTTTTTCCTTACTACCTTCCTCATACTATACTTCACTCTCCTCCTTTTACCTACTGTCTTAAATCTACTGCTCTTTTTCCTTTTATTTTTCTTCACTACTTTTCTAACCCTTTGTTTCAATATTTTCTTTCTCTTTACAAAACTCTTCCTGAACACATTATAGTGTTTCATTCTAGGATACCCCTGTTTCTCAATATAACCTGTTACTGTGCTTTTCGAAAATCTTGCCTTTCGCACATGAACAGCTGATCCTAATTGCAACTTTGATTCATTATAACCATTTGGTTGTACCCCCGAAACCTGAAATCTCCCTTCCTGTACTACATTTCTCTTCAACTTAATGACTTCACAACAAAATAATCAATCTGCCTCGGCAATTGCTTTTCTCTTAAAAGGAACTGAGTATCCAATAATAAATTCTGTATTTCTCCCCTCAGCTTTAACTTCTTTACTTATAACTTCTGCCTTTCTACCTTCAACATTAAACTCTTTACATTCATTGTCACAGCCAGTAATAACTGCATTATTTTCTTTATTGCTGTTTTCATTCTCATTACTTGGGGCAGGTTAATGTTGAAACCTTTTCTAACCTATTTATAGAGATTCAACCCCCCAGTTTTACATCTTTGTTATTAATTCTGCAATATTTTCTCACTCTGCTGTTGTCCCTTCTGTATTGCCAACAGGATGTTAAACATTTCTGTCTGATTACTCGTTTCCTGTGAAGATTCTGGGACATTTCCCTTAGCTACTTTATCTTGTATTAAATTGCTATCTGCTATTTCTTCATTTAGGCCTACCTCACTGTCCGAGTAATGCGCCATTTCTATTCCCGATTGGTTGTTTACTGATCCTATATATAATTCCGTATCAGACTGGCTACGATTTTTAATCAAATTCTGTGACATTACCTTTAACCTTATTTATAAACATTATACAATCCCCAACCTTGACAAACTAAAACAGATGATGTTACTTGTTTTGATGGCTTCACTGATGATTGATGATTTCTTACAGTGTTACTGCTGTTGATCAATGAGGTCATCTCGTACCTGGAACTTCGGCGTTGGTCACTGGAACTGCCGCTATCGTGTTGCGTAGCTCGTAGACACGTTTCGAACTGCTGGTAACTTGGTTATGTGATGCTTCAATGTTTGTAGATCCCCGAGTCTTTTCAGATGCTGTTATTCGTGCCCCATGTTGGGCGCCATTTTGTAATGTGGCGTGCGGCTCGTTATAGCCGGCTTTATAATATCACAGCCCCACAGTTAGGCCGCCATATATGTTATGCAGCACGTCAAGTATTGAAGTCTGGAAATTGCCACTTCGGTTAGCTCAATGGTAGCAACATGAAACTCTTTAAAAAAAAAGGTGCCAATTCAATATAAAAAAAGTCAAGTTCCGGTTTATTGGTTCTATACTTTTATTTACCAATCCAGTGAAACAGTTCACATACGATCTTCAGGTATGCCGAGTACGAACAGGTACAGAACAGCGCCACAGTCATTTACGAATTAATTCATTTCTTAAAAACTTGCATCGCAAGAAGTTACGAAGGCAGGAGGGACATTCGTTCCCTCCTGGCACCCTAGCGACCTCCCAAACTGACGGAAGTAATTTAATACAGTTAAATTTTTTGCCAAAAAAGAACAAAGTTGAAATATTTTAGCGGTCGCGGGTGCTTACCGGTGTGGGCTACGTTTGACACGCCTGATGCGTCTTCTCTGGTTGCTTGTTCTAGACCATTTCTTTCGGATGAGTATACGTCCAGGGTTTTTACCACTCGTGGCTACCTTTCTCAGATAAGGGCCTGGCGTGGGTCGCCACGCACGCTCTTCCTACGCTATCGAAACTATGTAGTCCACTTAACTGCGCCGTCAAGATAAAGATAAGCGAACTTCTTGTACAAAACTTGTAGATGCAGTCTGAAAGTTTCTGATATAATGCTGATGCTTAACAAAAACAAAAATTTTGAAAATGGTAACCGGATGCCCGATAAACGTTAAACGGCAAACGTATGTCAGATAACGATAAATGAACCACCACAGCTTTAATTTTGAATCCAGATAAAAAAAATATGAAGCTTGGCGAAGCGAAAGAAAATGAACCACGTGTCCCGAAAATTAATAATACTGCATCATTACACACTCACTCTAGCTACAGCTCAATGCACCGCACTGTTGTGAAACCCACTAGTAATTCTCATAAACCTTTTGTTTCAAGTAGGATACACACAGAGGTGGTTTCATCAATTGAAACTACCGTAACCAGACAAACAATGCCTAAATTACGAATATCATCTCTGCTTGAAGTTAACAGTAATTAAAAGAGATTTTCACCCAAAATTACGCTACCATAGTAAATATTTAATGACCAATATTAAAAATATTAAGAATACAACTGTAAACACAATAAGAGTGAAGCTGCCTATCATTACAGTAAATATGTATAATTATACTGTTTCCTGCTATCCTTAAAACAAGCATTCTGGCACAAATTGTGGCACGCTAGCAACATAATTTTCCATTACACTACAACCACACGTAGTTGAACAGTTTGAAGAATAGTGTCAATACTCAACCACATGGAATAGGTTTACCATTCTACTGCATGAAATTACCACCACAGCGGCACGAAAATATAGCTTTATCACCACCGTGACAAGAAAATATGGCCATCGTGAAAAATTGGTATTTTACTTGACTAAAAAACATTATAGAAATGTTACGGCTCCTGCAAACTAAAAAATATGACCTTATGGCTCAGTACACACAATACATAACTGCAGCACCGACAATCTCATACATAACTTCAAAAATAAAGCAGTTTCTTCTCTTATGCATTCACAATTTGTTGGGAGAGTTAATACCTGTCCCAAAATGTCACTTTGACTGACGGCCGCGGTACACAAAACTGTAAGATAGGAAGTTAACTTAAATTTTCTGATAATTCATTCATTTAAAATTTAGAAGAGCTGCAGGAATGAATTTTTGTGTTTCTTATTAAAATACGAAAATGTTTTATTTTGTCACATCAAAATAGTACATAAGGTTTACTCTTACTTCTAGATATTTTTGGACTAATTTCTAATTACTGGGTAACAAAAACAACATGATAACTAAGTAATTATATCCGTACAGAAATAAAAAGTTCACGTGTGCCTAAATGAGACCTGCTGGTTTTGAGAGTTATGTGTTTGCAGGAAAATATCTAAATTACTGAAGCAAAAATTATGAATCTAAATCAGTTACGAGTAAAGGTGCACAACAGTCATTCATGAGAGTAAAATTCTGAATAACATATAAACAATTTTTAAATTCACCTCCTAATAGGTTTACCAAAAATGGTGTTTTGAAATGTAGAAGACATTTCAAACTTCAATGGAGGCTGTGAAAAAAGAAGCCAAATCAAGTTATAAATAGCGATAAATTTTGCAAGAAACATAATTTCCAAAAACAATTTTCTGTCTTTCACATTTCAACGTAAATAAGTATCTTTGTAATCCAATGTGACTGGCCAACAAAACAATTGCACGCACGCTAAGTAGACTAAATCAAAACATGTATTTACAACTACGTCATCACACACACATTAGTAAATATAAAATTGTGTTTATTGTTATCAAAGCGGTTCAAATTTTTTTTACATTTTTAGAGTATCATAATTAGAAAAATAAAGTGAGAGTGGAAATAATACTTTCTCAGGTAGTATTATACACTAATTATTTTAATGAAATCAATAAACAACTAATTAATCCCCAGGAAACATTTGTATTCTAGAACCCTGTGGCCATGAGAGAGAAGTAGAGTGGTATAAGAGGCATGAGGGGTAAGGGGGAGGAAGTGATACAGAGAGAAGGGGTAATATGGGGGAGAGAGGGGGCACCATGNAGGAGGAAGAAGAAGGGGAGAGGGGGAGCAATGCATTGGAGAGAGGGGGGCAATGCAGGGGAGATAGGGGGGCGATGCAGTGTAGAGGGGGGGCGTGCAGTGGAGAGGAGGGTGATGTATTGGAGAGGAAGGTGACACATGGAGAGGGGAGCGATATGGAGAAGGGGGCGATACGAAATAGAGGAGGAGGATACGAAGGAGGAGGCAATACGGTGGAGGGGGCAACCCGGTGGTGGGCGAGATAAGGGGAGAGGAGTGAAAAGGGGAGAGAGCGCAATAGGGGTAAAGGGGGCAATAAGCGAAGAGGGGCAATAAGGGTTGAGGGGGCAATAAGGGGAGAGGGAAGGATAAGGGATGGATGGAGCGATAAGGGATGGATGGGGTGATAAGGGGGATATGGGGTGAGAGAGAAAGGGAAATAGAAAGAGGGAGAGATTGATGAGGGGGATGAGAAAAATAGGGATGGAGAGACTTTAATTTCTGTAGAGAAAACAGTTGTTTACAATGATGTAGTGATCCATGAGAATATAAACTAACACTACACTTACTGCTGCTGTATGCTATAGCTATGATCTTGCCGTCTGGTCTCCACGCTAGGGCCGTCACTTTCACGCCCTCCAGCAGTGGAGGCAGCAGCCACACCTTCTGCCAGGTAAGGCGGTGCAGGGCGACCTCTCCTGCCACACAACCGTGACTGTCATCAGCGACACAACCAACATTTACCTAACTAGAAGAGACAGTGTTTACTCTTCCGGTTATCTCCAATAAAATAGAGCACCTTTTCTTCGGAGAGATGGAATGATAAAGTTGTTTACCCAGCAGCTGTAAAATTACTTGTCTGATAATGTAATAAGTTTCTGATATGAATAATAATGTGTAATCATTATTTTCTCAATAAAGTTTTATAATTTCTTAAAATAAATATAATTTATTTTGAAACCCCCACTGTAATTCTTTTACACTTGAACGTTATGGAGCTGAATACCTTCACTATGGCCCTACTGGAGCCCAATGGAATTCAGTCCAAGCTTTGCGAGCTGAATATGTTCCCTTGTCAGCACTGCCTTTACAGCAACCAAAATACTTAATCAAAGTACATCTTTAAGGGTTGTGCCAAAACAAGACGGGTTCCATATTGAATCATCTGAAAACTGTAAAAAAGTCTTTTAATTAAGAGGCCATGTTAGTAAAACTTGGTTTTCAATATTCTACCATGCAGGCCCCCTTTTTGGCAGTGGGATATAGTGGCTTGTTCATCTGAAAGAGCAAGGAGAAGCCTGCAGGTATGGGGATCCCTCACACCAGGGGTTACAAGGCACAAGATGTGAAGGGTACTTGCCACTATTTTGACAACACAGTTTCTGGACCAAAGGAGAAAGAAATGAAATCGACCACAAAACTGCTTGCGATTGTCAACTGTCGTAGAGCACCTCACTGCTGCCAAACGCAGGAACTTAGCATCAAGTTTTCAGGTGCTTTCAATCAGTAACTTGAGTCTCACACCCCCACATAGCCTACACTCAAGAAATATGCTAAATAAATCCTTAATTTTGTATGTTTTGAGCAATACTATTTCAAATAAGTGATTCTGGAGTGCTGCCCAAGGGAACAATTTCACATTTCCTGGACAAGTAGAATAAGTGGGAATGATTGAATTTACGCAGAAGTTGCAGGACCAAAGTATGAGTTACGTTTAAATAAGGTATGCTTTTATATACTATGTATGATTCTTTTCACATCCTACTCCAGGTTTTTATTTAAGAAAACACTTGTATTTTTTTCTGCTGCAGTACTTTAACTGTGTAAGTAAAACTGGCAGGATAACTAGTCTTTTTAACACACTAGTTGAATTTTTACGACAAAATTCATAGATATGCTTTATTTTCCACATACAGCAATTTTGTTTACAAAGTAAACAACATGAATAATTTTGCTACCTCTTGTGCTTATTCCAACAATACTTTACTTTATGATGTATACAGCTAAATAATTAAACCAATTCTTGCACATTCGGCTACCTTCTAACCAAACTAAATTACACATTATTACTATGGCCCTTATAATTTATATATATATATATATTAGTAACATGATAAAATTAAAAAAAGTGTATGTTGGGCATAAATAATGGAACCACAATTAATATATTACATGCTTATCAATATTGAAATAATTAAGCATGGTTCAAAGAAATGTCAAAATCATTTCCAAATGAAAACGCAAATTTCAACAATAATTCTGAACAATCAGCAATATTATATATATATACACACACACACACACACACACACAAATACACGCAAACATAATTGATTATTGTTTTCATTACACCTCAAGCTACACATGAAATTCAGAGCAAATGGCTTCTGAGCTGCTGTTTATCGGTATTTGACTGTTAAACTGGCATTAAGAAATAGAGTGGGGAAGTGGGAGAGAAATTTTCTCTGAAGCACATTTCCAGTATGGTACACTTTGAAAACTATGCATTTAGAAATTACATGGTTGAAATTTATTTACAGACTGAGGTGCAGTGCTGAAATGTTTCTTACTTATTGCAACACTTGTTTATTAATTATATGAATTTCAGAACCCCATTCCCATTTTCATACCAATCATATCACATGGCTTTAGAAACCTTTATTGTAACTTAAAAGAATAGGCCTTGTAATGATGCGTTGTGGGAAACTTTCGCACTATATTTATTTTAATGCCGCACAGTTGGGCGCCATATTGTAATGATGCGTTTCGCCGTTTACACTGTCGACTGTTTACTTGCCACGGCTTGCTGAAACACGAGACTCATAGTATTGAACATTATTAATTAAGAATGAAGAAGTTCCAAATTAGTTTGTTATGTACTTTGTTTATTTAACACTCATCACCACAGTTCACAGAAGAAGTCCAAATTGCAGAGTACGAACCTTACAGATAAATATAAAAGTACAGAAAACAGCGCCACAGTGGTTTCCGTGTATTAACGTCTCATGAATATTAGCCCGAATAAAGAATATCTGCTGCTACCTCCCACACCGGCTGAGAAATGAAGTAATACAGTCTAGTGGCCGATGTGGGGGTTCTAATCCTGCCCGAACGCGGCCTAGGCTAGCATTGCATGATACTTCTCGACTGCGCTGACCTGCCCTCACGGGCGACGTGAAGTAACTCCCTAGAAGACTCTCAACGAATAAGACTCTGTAAGGGCGACAGCTAGATGCCTATATCCTACTGCCTATCCCCCCTCTCCTGTGATAACGGCCTGGCCACGGCATCTGCCAGCAGCGTCATCACGAACTGCACGTGTCCCGCGCTCAACACAACGTTATCATAATTGACTGCTCCGTACGCACTACTCCTGCGATAAGCGCCCGGCATCTGCCAGCAGCGTCATCTAAAACTGCACGTGTCCCGCGCTCCACATTAACAAACTTCGCCGTCCACAAAAACTTATTGACATTGCTTAAAACTGCGCTGAGGGAACTAAATAATGCTGAGGTTTCAAAAACTCCAAAGTTCGAAACGAAAACTGTAACCAGGACTCCTGATAAAAACTTAACACGCAGACGTCCGCCCCTTAACCTACAAATGCACACGTCTGTCTGATAAACACGGGAAACGAGCCACCACGGCTTTAAACTTGAAACACGATAAAAATATTACGAAGCTGTCCCAAAGCTTCACAAACATGAAAGAATTTTACACTCGAGTCCCGAAAAATTCAGAATATTGCGTCATTACAGCCTACCGCCCAAAGCTTTGCTTTCGTATATTATCATATCGTAATCTCTAAATGTTTACGTACAATAAGATGTATTACAGAAGCATTTTCAACTTACGAAAAACAGCAAAAGCACCCTGTGGCAATAAATAGGTTCTTCATGGTTACCTGAGCATTCCTGAAAGCCCTGCCTAAGATCTACTATTCTCCTGAGTTTCTATCATTCCACCACATTTACGATTTATATTGTCATGGCCCTTAGGATATTCATCTATCATTTAAGTGAAAAAACATTGTCTGAATCGTAAATGTGTTACTAATAGGCCAATTTGTGTTCTAAGGTATGAAGTATAGGACCTTAATTTGCCATAAATTTAAACATTAATCAAGTGGTGGTCAACTATTCAAGTCCAGAAGTACAAGAAAAATTAAATTTGCCAACATACTTAGAGGTGAGGTAAGAACTCTGCATACCTCTCACGTTTGCAAGTGCCAGGAGGTCCATCTTGTCGGACCACGACATGTGCTCCACTTTGATTGCGACGTGGCGCTCCTCGAGCTGCCGCATTGGGTTCGACGAGGACATGGTGCGGCTGCAAACACACAGAGAAACCATCTCTCAGCAACATGTGTGCTGGTAGGCATGCTTTCCCTCGTCACTGGCCACCCCTACTATTCACAAGTCATAGCCCACAAAGGCACGACCAAGAGATGGTCCGGATACGCAAAGGCAGGGCGTCCACGAAAATTCAATTTTGGAATTCCCTGACTTTTCATTGCTTTCCAGGCAGAATCTTACCATTTCCCCCTGACCTATTTTTAGAAATACTGAAACCTTCCAATACCTACCTTATTTTTTTCACAGCTGACAGAACAAATATGCTATCAGTGAGGTTGAATTAAATTACAATGCAAGAGATTAAGCAAGCCCATCAATACTGTTTATGGTACACACTATTGCCTTCACATGAAACACCCCTTACATAAACACAAATGCTTTATTTTAAACATATAGGTCCTATATCACTTGTAAAAACTTAATTATTGCCAGTTCCCAAACATAAAAATTGAAATCTTAAAATACACATTCTCATAATTACATTATCCTGCATTCACACAACTAACAATTTTTGCAAAGTAGCAGTTATTTACATTTTCTCTGACTCAGGCGAAAATTCCCTGGGGCCGCAGTGGCTGAGCGGTTAGAATGCTTTCCTGCCACAAAAGCGAACAGGGTTGAATCCCGAGCCGGGCCACCCCAGATTTTCACAAGTGGGAATCGTGCTGAAACGATGTCGCTAGACGGTGGGTTTCCTCGGGGATCTCCCGTTTCCCCCACCCTTGCATTCCGGTGCTGCCATTCTCACCTCATTTCACCCTTCATCTGCTCTCAAAACCACGTTGTTAAGAGCTGTCCAATCTCTCAACTCAACTAAATTCATGAAAACTTTCGCCTTTTGGTGGGCACCCTGAGAGGATCACACATCAGAAAACTGTTAAAAAACAGGGTGGCTACCAGTATCCTTATAGGAAATTCCCTGACATTTCTTTAACTTTTCCAGGTATCCTGTTACATTTCTCTAACCAACTTACATGGCTCTAATACTAAAAATATGTTAATGTTTTTCCTAAAATAAATTATAATTTTTTATTGGTAACAATAATACGGCCTTAATTTATGGATGCTTTCCAATCCAAAATGCTCACTGCATCAACAAACAAACAAACAAAAAAGCTGGCAAGAAAATATGTGTAAAAGCAGTTGCAATTAAACATACAACAAAATTGTCCCCAGGCTCATAAATCTTAATATGAAGGTGGAATAACCTAAAGTAACATTACAATTCATAAAATGGCATGTAGTAGAAATGCTGGAATCCAATATTTATTTTCTAATTAAATACATCTTTAACTATTTTATCTAAATTTCCTGAACTCAAATAAATTTGTTAGGCATTTCCAGAAATGTAAAATTCCCAGACTTTCCCTGATTTTCCCTGATGCTAGCCACCCTGAAAAACACTAATATTCTCCCCTGTAACTTTACAGTTCAAAACACATGAAAAGTAGAATAAGGCTCACAATATTTCCCATTTTATTTGTTGTTTTCTTGGTTACACTGCACACTAAATTACAGCACTATTTCCCGGGTACTTGGAATGGGACCACCCCATTACCAGAATAGTTGCCAACTCTGGCCACGTATATGATGCAATGAGAGGGAAAATAAGAAGTAACTTTCTGAGTAATAGGCATTATGTTTTATTAAAATGTGAACAGACAGTGCACAGAAATGAAAGTGTGAAAATAGTCACAATGTATTTTTAACTAATTTTCATTGTAGAACATGCATTATTAAAATATTTTTGGGTTTAGTTCTCATATTTCACAGCCTTCAACCTCCACTACCATGATATGTTAAACATTTTTAAGGGAAGNTATATATGTACCTGGCCATCTCCCAGCAATAAGGTGCACCATTGAATGAGGCATGATTCAATCAACATTGCGATTTGTGCAAACAGTCATTCATTAGTAGTTGTGGTGTTTACACTCCACCCACTATATACACTAATGTCCCAAATTAAGGCAACAAACAGATGTCAGTCCCTCCCGTATTCATTTTGCCACAAGATAGTGTTGGGTGACTGTAAATACGAGTGATTTGAGAAGGAGGCACATAACTTTATGGTTGTGCGAGATTGTACCATTCATGGATTGACAAAGATCAAAGGGTAATTAACCAGTTTAGCAGCTTTTCTGAACGAAACGTCCTAGACCAACAAAAGTAGCATTAATGGATTCTGCACAGCTTACCAAGTTCATATTCAGAAGGGCGTAATGTTAAAATAAGTCGAACATATTTTAAAAACTTGTGAAATATGTTTGTTTACGTCTATTAACATCAGAGGAATTATACCAGCCCCCTACCTAGGCGAGTCAATTTACTTTCTTTTGGTGGTTTTGCGGTTCCTTTAAATCCCTACAATCCTAGGTTAGTGTAAAACCCAACAATCCTAGGTTAGTTTAAAAATATAAAATAGTGATTCACCCATTGTGGGGTTAGGTTCTGTTAGGTTAGGTGGGCATATATTACGAAATTAGTCGGACGTTAATGCCCCTAGTATATTCGTGTTCTGCATCATTAGTAGAGAGGAAATATACCATTTCCCGTGAATTATTTTTATTTTTACAGAAAAGCCCCTACACTGGATAATTACCCCGCACTGAACTATAGTTTCATCGCTCAAGAATGATATAATTTAGATCCACAGTGTAGCCTAACATTTTATTGAATCTTTAATTATATATAGAGTACTCACAATGTCTTATCCAGCAGTTAAATAAGTTATCAGACAAAGAATATTTTCTTCAAGGCATTTGCACTAAGTTAATATAGAATATGACTAACATACGATAATTCAAAATTTGGCGGCGCAGTGGCCACAAATTCCATGAAGGTAAATAACACAAATTAAACAAAACCGACACGAAATGATGAATCGAATAATATGTCCGAAATTATACGAATAAACGATCGTGTATCTCCGGTCATGGGGCGTGTGTGCATCGTCCATCATTTATTTGTTTAAAGACCAATCTGCTCACGTGGGCTATCAGATGTTTAGTCATAATTTACGAGTAGAATGGGTCTAAAAATTAAAGTATTGCAAAATGTGGTTGACGTAAGTTGTTGAGTTCATCTTACCTTTTAACGCTAGTGTACGATGCATTAAAGTATGTTTTATAACCGTGTTGACATATGTTGACATCTTTGTATTCAGAAATTATTTAAGCGACATAAACCAGTCTGTGATACATTGTCTAAAATGCCTATTTTATGATTTGACATGCACTGTTGTTTTTGCGTTCCAGAAATTAATTTGCTTTCGGACATATTTATTGCATATTCACAAAATATTTTGATGGGGTTTGCAATTACCTAATCTTGCATAGACTTCGAGAAGGCATTTGATGTGCCCTATGAGACTTTGATGAAGAAAGTGGATGAGCTGATACCTGACAATTGGGTAGGTGAACAGATTGGTGACTTCCTCAGAGGGTGAAAGTGGGGGAGGCAATATCGGAGGAAGGAGAGGTTGCAGCAGGGAAGCGTGCTAGGCCCTCTGTTGTTTACCATAATGGTAAATGACATGGGTTTGGGGATTAGGGGAAACATAAGATTGTTTGCAGATGATTGTGTATTGTATGCAGTTGTGGGAGGGGGTGAAAACTTGCAAGCAGACATTGTTGGGAAGGGTGCTGAAGGGAATCAGCGGTGAGGTGAAGAAGGCATATGGCACAATGGTACAGCCTATGTTAGAATAAGCAGCAGCAGTATGGGAGGTGGAGGTGCGAGAGCTAGAGAAGGTGCAAAGAAGGGCAGCAAGATGGGTGAAGGGTAAGTGGTGACGACAAAGATGGGGGGGGGGTGGATGGTAAGGACAAAGGGAACTGTAGGCCATCAGTGATGAAAGAAATGGGGTAGAGCTCTTAGGGCAGGAGGAAAGTTGAAAGTCTGGTCAGGATGTACAGAATGGTGAATGGAGAAGGAGGGTGGGGAAGTTTACGCTGCCAGCTATGTAAGGGAGAGGAAACAACAGTGAGAAGCTTCAGAGGGTGTGGAGGAGAACCTAAAACTTAAACGACAATAACTAATCCCCAATACGTCAAATGTTTCAAAAGTGAAAAATATAAATAGAATAATGTAACACCTCTTGCCACTAGGTTAGTTTTTCGCACACATGCCTGTACTATTTGTATAGAGTTATCTGGTATTTGTCTCTAGTGTATTTGACCATATGTCTGTGATTGAAGGATACACTACAGTCGTGGCACAGCTGACATTCTGTAGCAGACACTACACAAGCAGTATTACTGATAGAACTATAGATAGCATTATAGATACCCTACGCTGTCAGTATTACGGCCAGTATTTCTGTTCAGTACTGTCGTGGACTCTTCACAAATCAAAGGCATGTCTAGCTGCAATTTTAGCATTATCTGTCTCAAAACAACGTGTTACTCGTACAAGATAAATGTAACAGTGGCTCAAACAAAGGGAAAAGTTTACTAACATGAATTTGTTGTCAGAAATACATTTCTGTATGCACAACCCACAATTTATTCAGAGCTGCATTTTGTTTTTGTCATGTTAACGTACAAAGAATCTCAAAATTCTATGGGAGTGTTTCGTAAAGCTCAATACGCTGGTGCAATAATTCGCAAGCATCATGTGGTGAATCGCTTAGACCCGAGTCACAATCTACGTCGAGGCAGGTGACGCACGCCTCGGCCATGACTAGGGTGGTACTGATGAAAATACTGATGCCACAATACCACACATCAGTAATACTGACATTATTACAAATATTGATGGTCGGATATCAAAACATTTGAATCTTTTTTCAGTACTTAACATCATTTCAGTCCACTTACAGTCAGTATTACTGTTGATATTTTCCGATGCTGTCAGCGTTGCTGACCGTGTAGGGTCTGCTTATAATTATACCCCCAACTCCAGATCGCAACCGGACACATTACAAATTTACGTAGGGGTTTAGTGGTGGGTACATTCAAAATGCTATTAATTTATTCATACTACTTAGATTCCTACATGATAAATTTCTCTGGAATGTGGAGCTTGTCAATATTAATTTTTACAATACATAGCAAATTAGAAATTTGTAAAATATTATACATAAAACAATTAGTAACACCATACAATTATTTACAATACAGCAATATAAAAGAAAATAAAAAACCTTAAAAACTTTATATTTAGTAAAACAATGTTGTAATGAGATCTAAGCTTTGTAAGCGTATCTATAACAAATCAGATCCTAATAATTAAGTTAATAGAATTATTAATTTTATCATATTTATTAAAATTAGGCCTATGTATTAAATAATTAAGTATTATGCTTTTGTTAGTACCTTCATTGCAGTGACTGGGTTAATGTAAAGTTAATTTAATAGGCATACCTACTTTTAACTGATAAATTTGACAGGCAAATCAGCTCTACTGAAGTCATTAAATTACAGTTATAAAAGTTAAATGAAATCCAGCTATAAAACTTGAAGTCCAATCCTAAAGAGTTGAATTAGCCCACAAATTTTCATTGCAGTTCATGTTTTCAGCATGAACCAATTATTCATTAGTTAACAACAAGGATTTAGCTGCATGCAAATAAATGTTGATAGCATTATAAAATTTTGGTATTTGACAAGTTAAGCAACTTTAAAAAAAAATAATTGGGGAAAGAAAGTATGAAATTGTATTTTTGGGCTTGACTGGAAGTTGCTGAATCTTACCTCAGTTTGTGTTAGTTATCCTAAAACATGCTTCAGTGGGAAATGTTGCAAGAATCAAGGAAACTGTGGCTGGGATTGCATGTTGAATATTTGTGTGTGGATAATTTTCTGGAGTTTAATCAACATTTTTTTTATATTTTATGGTTTCTGGCATTTTCTGATATTTTTGTATGAAGCAGGTAAATGGCTATACTTTTTTTTCCTCCCTTCAGTGATATTAATTTACTCTTGTAGCGCCTTATTTATTATACTCCTGTGTGTTTCACGTAAGTCCTGTGATAACAGAAATATTGGCTGTACTTGGCCAGTTCGACAAAACTCGTACATGATTCACTTCTCACCTCGCATAGCAAAACTGTGATCTAACGAGCATTGCGAAAGAAGTGGCGAGCATTGCACAGTGACATTGAGTAAATTTGTAAGTGTTCAAGTAGCCAATTCACGACCCCTGAAGCAGGGTGAACTTGTACCATCGTTCCATAATTCACGAATACTGTATCCTGTCTGTCAAGTTGAGAAGGCACCACAGTACCGCACACGTACACAAACACACAAAGCAGCGGCTAAACTGCGGTTCACGGCTTGGTCCTAGCTGGTCTGCTTAATAAATGTTAAGTTTCATTTTATTAGTTCGTTTAAACGTTTCTGCAACTAAATTCTTCAATATCACGTTTTTTTTGTAATGAAAATGTCAAGATATTGTGGCGATATAATGGGTAATTATATGATCATTGCTTTGTTTTGGTATTTGAATGGAAGAGGTTGCAACAAAGAAGTTTGAGTTAGTTTCGCCATCGACACCTGTGCCCTAGCGATCTGTGTTAGGTTGATTGTCTGCACCTAGAGGTCCGTGGTAATGGAATGTCAGAGAATCATTCATTTATAGAGTAAACAGATGATTCCATCATAGTTAAACAGAAGTTCAGCACAACAGCACATTTGGATGCTTGTTTGTTCTCGGCAAGTAGAATAATCACAGACATTACCAAACATAAACAAATATGTCGGGTATACCTAGTTGATATTGTAATTTATTGCAATTTTTTTTTTTTAATTTCTTATGTTGAATATTAAAATGTCTGCATGTGGAAATGAATTAGCAACTTTGTACACAGTCTTTCTAAACAAAAAAATTTTTTTTGGAAAAGTCATTAAAGAAAATACTTAAACACGTTAGCGTAGTTTAACACAACTTTAATAGTGTGTGTGGATCACTGCATTTGCTCTTCACTCTTATCTGCAGGAGTCTGAAACATACAGCGTTTTCAAAATGCACCGGTGCATCTACCAAGGTACACAGAACGTCAAAAACTACTGTTTCGGTTGAATCTGGATTGGATTGGATTGGATTTGATTGGAAAGGGGTTTATTAATGTTCCCCGGTGTTATGCCTGAATGCTAATCAGGGTACAGCTTACAAACTAAATTATGCCCTAATTTAAACCTTGCCTGGGATTCGAACCCAGAACCTCTCGCACACCAGACGGGTGGTGCACCAACCGACTGCGCCACGGGAGATTGGTTCGGTTGAGTCTGGTTAAACCAATTGATCCACCAGTTCAACCAGCCTGAAAATGTTGCTCAGGTGTGTGTGCACCAAAACATCAACCAATGAATTTTTGAACTCTCTCTCTGAAAAATATGTTAACACTCTCTCATTTCGTACTTTTAAAGCTTTCCAAAATATACTAAAGTAATTCGGATGCAGAGTTTTACAAATGGACAATGAAAACTTAAGAATTTGTGGGTAATGGCATTAAGAACATGCATCACAGCAGGTCTAACTCAGCTGCCGCATAATTTCTGTGTGTGTGTGTGTGTGCGCGCGCGCGCTCATGCCAAAATGGGAGTAAAAAGGGAAGAATAATATTGGTTTAGCACTCTGGTGGCAAGTCACTTCGAGTCATCAGTTTACAGCATTTCTGTGCATCCCAGTACGCTACAAGTTTGTGCAGTGCGCTCGTTCGCAAATGATTACTCTAAATTTTCCACGGTGACGATGGAGGACAAAGTTTATTGTAAATAACGCACAGTTGGGCCTATTGGGATAGAATGGAGATTTGTGCACAATGCTTATCTTTAAAGCCATTTCAAAATGGTCGGAAAACAGTATTTCAATGCAGTTTTTTTAAATACAATTATCAATTAATTTTCAAACAATGTTGAACTCTAGGATCCTTCATTAACACTTTTACCTCCTTTACTGTTCAATCAGAAATGATCCACGTGCAATAATGCCTGCATAATCCTCCAAGTCGTGACAGACTGCATCACTGATTTAACTGGCATGTGATGCACTCTTTTAATATGCATCTGGAAGCAGATGAAAATACTGCTGAAAGCCAACCTGATGTTCAAAAAATGCCTCAACCGGCGTACACTGGTGTATCAACCACTGGTGGATCCACCAATGAATTTTAGAAAACGCAGATATACAGAAGCTTGAGGCCACCATGACGTCAGGAAAACTAGTAAGCTCGGTGTAGTTCGGAGGCAGATATAACTACTTCGCAGTAACTGTTTGTTTAGGGAAACTGGTGGTGAAACAAACTCTGGCAACAAACAGGCATGCTGTCATCAGCCACTTTTCAATAGCCCTTCACATTAAAAAAAATATATATATATTGGAAATTGGAAAACAATTTCTGAAAAGTTAGTTTTTAGCCTTTGCAGAATTTGCTGATTCATTTCTACATTAGCACATTTCAATATTCTACAAAATAAATTAGTTGTGATTTTTTTTCCGATTGTTTGAAATTACTATTTTAACGGTGTAAAGGACATATTGTGTGTGTTTTGGAGATCTTATAATATCTGATCATCTGGACTGGACTGGACTGGACTGGACTGAAGTTGGCTTCGTCCACGGGCTCTATTTGGCCACCCAGATCTCTCTCAATGGCGCTACAGCCCAGCTGCATAATTCAAACTGTGGCTGTGGTTGGCTTGGCACAAAATAAATATATACCTTGAATTAAATTTAAGAACAGAAAACTATAAAAATGTTATAGCTGATAAACTACAAATTTATAGAAATAAATTTTTTTTAAAATTAGCATTACATGTTTAAAACATTATATTATTCTAATTTTGTCATGTACCAGTAGGCATATCTTGAATTAATTATAATTGCAATGGTAGTGCTCATATGTAACATTAATCCTACATATTTATACAATATATAAAAAACTTTTCCATAGAGTTAACCACTTTAAAACATGAACAATGCCATCAAAACACATGTTATTGCATATTTAGAAGTTTAATTTTATATGAAAAAATGAATAATTGAGAACTGATATATAGGGGCTAATTCGGGATTTGTTTGCTTAACCATCTTAAAATGAAAACAATGCTTTCAAAACATATTATTGCTAATTTTTCTGTATGCATATATCAAATTTCAATTTTTTTTTTTTTTCAGAAAAATTAATAATTACTTAAGATGGCCAAAAAAATCTTCCCTTGCTCAACCCTTGCTTAACTATGGCTTAACTGGTCTACTCAATAGCTTGAACCCCTGAGATGTCTGGCACAGGTCCATTGGGAAGAGCCCCTCTGAGACACAACACAGTCCTGAAAAAACACACGGGCGGGATGACAGCTGTGTGTTGTGTGTGCAGCACCTCTGTGATCTTGATTTAAATTTTTTTAACTTTGTCAGTTTATCAAAAAATACAAATTATATTAACATGTGTACATTCTGTCACATTTACGTTTCTTCGTGTCGCCAAATTCCACTAGCACATGACATTTCTATTGAATAACTTATGCAACTTTGCATGATCCTAAAACAAATAAAATTAGGCTATGATAAACTAACAAAAATGTACATCTTCACTGCCTTTATTATTTTTCAAACTGGTAAATACAGTAAAGAAATAAATGATTACGTATCTTGTTTGGGAAGCTAGATATGTGATAATAGCAACAGTATTTGATCAGTGCCAACTTCAGGAGTTATAGCAAGTACCGTTAATGCCTTGTCATTCCAGAAAACATGATAAAAGCTCTGCACTGGCAAATGCGGCAAAAAAAACATCGCTAAATCCAGGGTATATATTACGACTCCATATTCCTTCAAGTACCATTTAAAGGCCCGGTTAAAAAATTTTCATAATTGCTTATTGACTCTAAACTGCCTTGAAGAAAATAAATCAAAGTAAAGAACCAGGTTTTATAATATGTAGTGTAAAAGAGGGACTTATGATTTGTCTACAAAAGAATGACATATCATACATTTGATACGACAACTAAAAGACAGACTGTAATCACCATTTATAAACAAATTTATTTCATAGTTCACAGACTTGTCTGCAATGCAATATTTAGGTTGAACTTGCATGTTGCCTTAACGGTGACTATGTGAACACGACCACAAAGAAAAGCATATGACTTTTTACGCTTTTCCTGAAATAGCCAACAGTGTAATTTATTTTAGTCTTTGTGTTACCTTAATCAGTATGAAGCTAAAATATTTCATTATTTAATGAAGACTGCTTGATATTGCAGCAACAGAAAATTACTGTTGCATATGTAAAAGACAGCTGCATTCTTACTTTCCACTTTCATATACCAATATACACTGAAGAGCCAAAAAAAAACTGGTACACCTGCCTAATATCGTGTAAGGCCCCCCGAGCACGCAGAAGTGCCGCAATACGACGTGGCATGGTCTCGACTAATGTCTGAAGGTATGCAGTAGGCAATTCACACCATGAATCCTCCAGGGCAGTCCACAAATCCATTCTGAGCCAATTTGAGAAAGGGTTGCACGTCTGTCACGTTTAATGATTCTCATCAGTCGTCGTTTGTCCCGTTCTTTCACAATCTTTTTTTGGCCGCAGCGATGTCGAAGATAAGATGTTTTACCGGATTCCCGATATTCACGGTACACTCGTGAAATGGTCGTCTGCGAACATCCAAATGTTATCGCTACCTCGGAGATGCTATGTCCCATCTCTCATGCGCCGACTATAACACGACGTTCAAACTCACTTAAATCTTGATAACCTGCCATTGTAGCAGCAGTAACTGATCTAGCTGCCGACCGCATCGCGTTACTATGATTGGTTCCATGCCTCTGTTATTTGCATACGCACGCCTATACCAGTTTTTTTGTCTCTTCAGTGTAATACATACCACTTTGCTTTGTATAAATGTAAATAATTTGCAAGCATTTGTTGAACTGTTCACAAAACGAAAATACATACACACCGTACCTAATTTGCATACATTTGTTTGTTATTGCAAATTAGTTTAAAGTTGAGACATTTTGTACAGGTTTGTGTTGCCACCCTTACTGGGTAGCTGTAAAACTAATTATGTTGGTTATTAATAATTGTGTATGTGTTTGAGGTTTGTGAAAAAGTTTGCTAAATGTTCAGAGTTTTTTTTTTTTTCAGAGGTTGGCGGGCATGAACAAAAAATGTGAGGGTTGCTTGTTTGGCACAATATATGATGACAGCCTGCTAGTGCTGGCTCTGCACATAGACGAGAGGCAGGCGACCCTAGAGCAGAAGACGAGTAGCGCTGCGGAGAGGGTCAGCGATGACACGGACAGCGACGAGGCTGCCGAAGATGCGGAGGACTACAGCAAGTGCGGAGGCAACCTGAGGTTGATGCTGCCGTCGGAAGTCGACCTGTGCGGCTTTTTCTCTTTCGACGAAAACCTGGACGAGCAGGGAATGACCACTCTGTTCCAAAATTTCAAAGTAAGGCGTGTGCCTGCGTTTGCTCTTTCACGAGTGTTGATTGTATGCATGCGTGTTGGAGGTGATAGTTTCGGAAATGCATAGTTTGTTTCGTGATTGTATCTTAAAAGAACTAAGCTCCAATATAGACTGATCAGAATACATACTTTGTCATTCCACAGTGTAGTGCTTTGTGTCTTTCAGTATTTTGTTCTGTAATACTGTAGGTTAGCAAACCAATTCAAAAGCTGATGTGCTGCTGTCTGTTGCATGCGTAAATAGAACATGGCAACGAAGACGTAAATATTGAAAATATCTGTTAACATTTGTTTATTGTGGAATTAACAGATTTGAAACAAAATATAATTTTTGTCATAAGTACCTGTATGTATTAACATTTCACTTTTGCTTTCCGATATAGGAAGCTTAAAATACTAACCACACAATGTTGGTATTATTAAATTAAAATTAGCTTCTAATAAATCTTTAACTACAAAATATGTTTATGATAAAAAAAATATAAAAAAATTTGGTTCTTGAAACAGTACAACCTCGAAAAGTCACCAACTTTTAGTAACTTTTGTTACCAACATGTACAAACTCACACTACACAATAGTGGTAAAACACTAGCTTCTATTAATCCAGCATTCAAGTCCAACTCCCAGATAGCCAACCTCCAGATTTAGCAGGTGGTGGTTGACCTGGAGTGTGTCAAGGTGGTATTTATGTTCCATAAACCAGCAGTTGGTGGCAGTGGATCTCCGATGGCTCGAGGACTTAGCTTTGGGGGAGCCATTTGTCATCCAAAGTGGAAGGAATAGGTTGTTCAAATCATAGGTCTGCTATATTTTTAATTCATACCACATGGTCTATTTCGCATATATTTTACTACATATTGCTTACAAAACTACGACAAATTATTACAAGTCTGTGCTTCTTCAGCTGCCATTACCAATTTCTATTATTCACATCTACACAGGTTGGCCAAACCAACAACTGTTACACCTTTCCCTTTTTTTTTTTTACGAACTCTCCAATAGGTGTTGTGGTTGTTTGCTTATCCTACCACTTTGGTGATCTGCGACCTTTACAGCCAGCTCACCCAATCTTTTGGCATTATGACTGTTACCGTTCATATCACCAAACTTGCCAGGGTCTACATTATTGCCAACTGTGCCTACCTCGTGTTTCTGAGGAATCCCATAAAAGGTTCATCTCCTTCCTCTGACAAGTCAGTACAAGACCTGCGACACTGTTTTGTGATGCCGAAAGTACCACCCATTACATCAAGACCACCCATACATGTAACACGGGTACAGAAGGAGTTAGCATTGTTGCTGTGAGGTCCACTGAGATACTATGGTCCATACAATACATCTCATGTTGACTGTGTAAGATCTGTGAATGTCTTTCGTGGTACGACATACTACGCTGCCATCTCTGGTCATGATGAGGTATGACCGAGGGGAGTCGTTCTTCCCAGCAATCCTGCCCTTAGTCCGTGGAATACCTTGACCTGTACTTACCGCTGTACTGTCCTCAGGTTGAAAACAATCTGACCTACTGCTAGCAGTTTTGTTGTATCAGGTCATCATTCTTTCCTGGTTTTTTCCATATTTTGTCTCTGGCATTCTCCTTCTCAAGCATAACCTTCTGCTCATTAGCAGTTGAGTAGGAGAATTTTGCATTCCTATATGTGTATTCCATAAGCGACTCCCTTTGGTCTTTGGAGTCTTGGTCAACTTTTTGTGAGAAGTGACTTGGCAATGCTGCCAGCCTTCTCTGCTTGATCATTGCTTTGTGGGTATCTAGGACTATATGTTGTTAGTGTACAGTGAATACCATCTGAATACTGCTTGAACTGGAATGAGTTAAAGGGCACATTGTCAAAATAGACTACTTTATATGTTCCATGTGTTTATAACCGACTTTCTTAAATGCCTCAATGACAGTATGAGCACTCGTGTCTTCGATTGGAATAACTTTTAGCCAGTGTAAGAAATGGTTGACGATAATCGATAATCAAGTAATTCCTTCTGATGCTACTTGCTCCCTGTGATATAAAGAGTGACTCTTAATGTTGAGTCACCTCTTTGTTGTTGCAGACTACTAGCAACTTGGGGTGTTGAGGGTTGAAACCTTAGGTAGTGATCCTTCTCTTTCCCTCTGTCCTCTACGGTCTTATGGGCGCTGTCGTTCTCTCCAGTGGTGGAGGGGTAGGCGGTGTCACTGTCCTTACCAGGGGAGAGGCAGGTCTGCACTGAGGGCGGCTGCGATGCAGGTGGTATCTCAAGGCTGTGGTCCCCAGAGGNAAAAAAAAAGGGGGGGGGGATACAGTGGTTACCAGACAATCAGCCTAATAAATACGCCAGTTGGGTTGTTGATCACACAAGATAGTTTATTGAATTGGTCATAACAGATAACATACTACCCGAGTCAGTACGCATCAGGTTTGGGGCCTTAAGGACAGGAATTAATACCAACGTTCCTCAGGAAGATAGCTCCCCTCATACCTGTGCGGTAGTCTCTCTTTGTCTTTGTTTTAATTGCGAAACGACCACTGGCGGTCTTGACAGGTAAGTATGTTAGATGTCGGACACAATCACACTTATCACGTCTGAGCGACGAACATCGTCACTTAGCTAACTAAGGGCTCCTCCTGTGGTTGGTCCGGTGGTGAGTTGAGGTTAGGTAGTCTGGATTCCCCTTCCTGTTCTCTAAACTGGGCCTCGTCTGCCTGTCAGTCTAGCTGTTAGCTTCCTTCGGCTCTGGAACTCTTGGTGATCACTCCGTTGCTGGTCCGTGGACTCTGGCAGATGACCTCTTCCTTGAGGTTGGGGGCATCTAGTGATGTTAGGCCGGTGCATGATGGCTTATATCTCTGCGCCAAGCCTCACACGCTGTCGCTGTGAGCGCTGAGTGCCACCCCTTACTTACTTCTCCTCCGCTCGCTACCGGGCCGTCCAGCCTCACGCCTATGCTCCTTGCGGGGCTACTAGGTTTTGGCAGGTTGTATTGATGCTCGCTCAGGCGCGGAACACATGGGCTCGTGTGTTATTCTCTCGCGAGGGTGCTGGTTTGCGATGGCAGGGTATGACAGCAGCACTTTAGAATAAAAGCAATATGCGGCATGTGTTACTACCACAATTCCGAAAGATGTCTGTTGTAATCTGCTCTCATCGTAGCTAGGGAGGAGGTTTATTACAAAGGTGCGCCTTTTGTTTTTTGCAAGCTGAATTCTCGCACACACCTTGCACATTTGAACATATTGGTCAATATGATCATTAATTGCTGGCCAGTACAACGCTTGTTTAGCTTGTGCCCTTCGTGTAATAACTTTGCATTTTGCCTCTTAATGTAGTAGGGATGACTACCCTAACACAATCATAATTTTCATCATTTGACAACTCCAGACACTTGAGAAGCATGTTTTGGCCATCCCTGATAGTAATAATGAACAAGGTCCTGCAAAGTTGGATCTCCCTGAGTTGCAACTGCAAATTCCTCCTCAGCTCGATCGCTGAAGGGGCAACCACTCTACATCGTGTACCATCTCTAGCATGCTGGTGTCTCTGCTACAGGGTCTGTTATGCAAGGCCTAGACAGCAGTTGTGTTACCTACATCTCTCTACCTGATCTGTACTCGAGTGTAAAATTTTTATTTGTACCTACAGTTTAAGTTGCAGCCTTTAAGCCTAGCTGAGCCATTCTTGTGCATTTCCTTCTGCATAAGTGGGACAAGGGGTTTATGATCAGTTAACATCTTAACTGGGTAACCATACACTATTATGAAAATTTTTTCAATGACCATTCAACTGCAAATTTTTCCGTCTTAATTTTGGTATAATTATCTTCTCTGCTGGTCAAGCTACGTGATGCAAACACGATAGGATGGTCATTCCGCATTAAGAAACATCCATTTCCTGTTTTTGATTCATCTGTCTGGATGATGACAGGCAGTAAAGGGTCGGATTCGGTACATGTTGTTGCTTTTGCGATTTTACTTTTTAGTATCTGGAATGCCTGTGTTTGTGTCCAACCAGTTCCTGTCATTCAACTTCTGTAGCTCCCTGAGTGGGGCTGTCGCAGTAGCAAAGTCTCTTACGTAATTTAACATTCCCATGACTCTAAAGAGTTCCTCTCTATCTTTGGGCTGTGCTACATTTAACAGTGCTCTAACTTTGTCTTGGTCGGCATGCTTCCCTGTCACTGGAAACACTTGGCTCACATATCTGACACTACTTTGGTTTATTGAACTTGATATTGAAGTGGAACCCTGTTATTACATCTGCTCGTATAAAGCTTTTCTGCTGCCTGGTCCACAAACATGTTTTTCAGTACAAAATTACCGTTTTATATAAGACTGTAATTTCTTGGGGCCTTCAGAAATGTTATAATAAACTTCTACTGTATTAAGGCTTGTCTGTTGAATTACTGCTTGCACAACATCATGTTCCTTTTCAGTATTTCCAAAAGCAACTTTATCATCAAAATAAACTACGACATTAGGGAGCTTGCCAATATCATCATAATTTTTTTTTCCCTAAAAATTTTTTTGAGCATTGGAAAGCCCAAATAAAAGGGGCAAGAACATACAGGCTGACACAGGATCACTACGACACACTTCTAGGAGTGATAGGTATTGTAATGAGGAGTAACTTTTTTTCAGAGAACGGATGTCCGGAGACATTCCCTTGAGATGCCAGACGTCGTTATAAAATAGTTCTACATGCCTGGGAGGTAGGCATGCCATGCCGCACGTATCGCATGCCTGCTGTCGATAATGCAGTGAGGGCCGGTTACAGAGCCGTGCCTCTGTCCCGAAAAAGTAGACAGTATCAAAATCAATGAGAGCTGCATTGGATTGCATATTCTGTGCGCAATTCGTTACAATCCTTCCTTCACCACATTCCACTACACAGACCTGTATCGTCGTTGCTGTGCGAGTCAAACCATTTTTGTGTGTTCACCGTGACTGCGCTTCATACACCAGACTAGTCATGGATGCTTATTCATGTGGGCGGTAGGAACATGTCTATCAGGAACGCTTCCTCAACAAACTGTAGTCACATCACATATTATTCCAGAGACTACATAAGCAACTGCGCGATTATGGGACCTTCCATCAACCACATGAGTGTGTCAGGGCGAGAGGAGTTCGTACACCGCATTTTGAAGAGGAAGTACTTAACAGAGTTGAGGCGAACCTGTCCACAATCACGATATGGCGGTCAGCCGCACCTCCACGTGGAGAGAGCTCCATCAGCACAGACTACATCCATTCCACATACGAAAAGAACAGGCACTTGAACCATCTGACTTCGAGCCCTGTATGTGGTTCACAAAGTGATTTATGCGGCAGTGCATTGCTGAGCCAGAGTTTGCATTGTGTGTGCTGTTTACTGATGAAGCTTGTTTTACAAGAGGTGGCTATTTCAATACCCATGACATTCATTTGTGGGCAGAAGAAGATCCACATGCAGTGGTGGCCACACATCACCAACAACAGTTTGCGGTGATCGTATCGGCTGGCATCGTCTACGAACAAGTTATTGGACCCTCCCAGCTTGTTTAGATGGCCAGGCGTATCACAACTTTCTGTCAAACTAGCTACCCCACCTGCTAGAAGATGTGCAGCTGAACGTACGAGTCAACATTTTGTTTCAACATGAAGGTGCCCTGCTGCATTTAAACAGTCATGTTCGCCAACACCTCACCGACACATTTAGTGTTAAGTGGATTGGGAGAGGCGGCCTTGTGACACGACCACCACAGTTGCCAGACCTCACGCCATTCGATTTCTTCCTGTGGGGTCACATCTAAGTTGTGTGTCCTCTATGCCAGTGGAGAACCAAGACGTTCTCGTAGAATGCATATAGATGGGATGCAACGTGGTTCAAACCACTTCTGGCATCTTTGAGAGGGTCTGCCAGACAATGCATCGAATTTGCAATGTCTGCAATCAAGCAGAGGGCTGATTATGTAGTAGTTCTTACACAGTTTATCACTTACCTCACTCAAGGTGGGTATGGGGTACGGTTTGCGCTTAATTACTTTGTTGAGATCTGCAGGATCTAAGCCTAACAAAACATTGAGGTGTTACCTAGTCCACAGTTTTATAACATTCTGGGCTTTTAATTCATCTAGAGTATATTTCAGTCTTTCGTTGAATCTTCTAGGCTTGCGCATTACAGACCTCCTAACCTGCTTGGAGTTAGTCTCTGTAACTATAGTGCACTGACCTGGGTATTTGCCCATCTTTGTGCACTTACAAAACCTCCCTAACATCATCACTTAGTTTTTGTCATACACTAAGTGGTGAATCGATCCTAAATGGCGACAGGCTTCAATTCCTAGGATTGGACAGGCATTTATCCAGAGCACTACAAAATAAAGGTTATTTTATGGGGTTTAAAAAATATGTCAAATTTTGGCACCTGGTTCAAAACCACAGAAAGGTGTTTTACTTCTGTCTGTTTATTTTCCAATGCTGTGCTCCTCTCAACTTGCTATTACTAATCTTAGTAAAATACTGAAAACAACCGTGTATTACCCTAGTATTTACTCCATGCACACGCACCTATAACAAACTCGTGCCGCAGGCCGCACATTTTATCAGCACGTGTTGCCGGCGACTATCATGAAACTGAACTAACATAGCCACCAGGATGATTGCTGCTGCAGTACGTTGGGTTTATTTACACCACCAGACAATCTGCATTTGACTTGACACCAGCCTGGGCTCTGTACACAGGAATGAGATTACAGCGGATAATCCCAGCCTGGCTGTTGACAGATAAGCAGGTGTTCATTGAAACCAACAGGAGTGAAACAACTCATCGTTTGCTTATCACAATGCTGAAATGTAGCGCTACTGAATGTGGCATGGCTGAAATAACAGTTGACCTCAGGCCACCTCTGGTAAATTTTATGAAAATTGAAAAAATTCCAAAAAATGAATTTTTGAAATGTGCATGGTTTCAACAAGCACCCCTGGGCAATTGCCCCATTTGCCCCTTACGTTAAGACAGCCCTGAGTGTAACACTTAACAAAACTGTTAAGGTTACACAGCATTTCTCAAGAACTATTTATAATTATTGTCATTAAATTTGGTGAGGAATTCCTTGTACTGATTTAATTTTTTAAACAGAATATCTTGCTATTTAAACTTTAGAGAACCACGTGATAATTATGAAGTGTCAGTTGGTAAATACATGATTTTTTTTCTGTACTCTTGTATCTTCAATTTGGTAATTTTTTAAAAAAGCATTCATTATAGGCTGTTCATAGTTAATTAAGCACTTTTGAAATCAAATTTTGAAAAATGTCACTGCTTTTACCTGCATGTATTGCAATCGGCACTTTGAGTGTCATGTGCCAAGTAAAGTTGGTAATGGCAGAGGGAAAGTAGTTCCATGTTTGTACATTTAATTAAAAGATTTAGGTTAATATTTGATAATACTGAAATGATTTCTTTTGCTGTCTTTTTTTTTTATGTAAATCAGTGTAAGAATCAGTAAATTTGTAAGATACTAATTTTTGTAATTATTTCGCAGTTTATGTTATTGATGCATGAATACTGTGGTTTGACCCACAGCAACGTAAATTATACATATGGCTGAAGAGTTAAATAGTGTATTCATAAGTAGATTTTAAGCAGAGATTTTAAAAATACTCAATATACTGTGAGCAGACTATATTGATATTACTCAATAAATAATGGTAACCCACAACCATTTTGACGTAGCATTAACCTCAAATTCAGCGACAACTTGTGGGAAAGTACGGCAGTAGTTGGTGTGCGGCAGATGAATGTGGAAGGAGAGTGCTGACTGTCCAGGATGTAGAGGAGACGGACAACGCGGTGCTGCTCAGTCGCAGCGAGGACAGCGCCGAGGTGAAGTGCCGCTGCCTGGTGAACGAGAAGCTGGTAGACACCGACTTTGCAGTGGTGGGGCCAGAGGAAGTGCAGAGCAAGTTCATCCTGGTGCGCGTGCACGACAGGGTCAAGATCACCAGCGATGTTGACCAGAACGCAGTTCTCGATGCACTCGACGAATACTGCAGGAAGGTTTGAGCATGCTTCCTGTATGTTTTTATTAATGTTATGCCTCGAAAATTAAGTTATTTGATTTTTTGATAATAGAATTGTTTATCCCTGGTGTCGCTTGGTCACTTAATTTTTTATGATCTTGAGCTTTACATAAAGTAATTAGTGGCATTGTCTTTTTTTAAACGTCACATTTTTTACATTTTCTTGTAACTAAAAAATAATTAATCTCTACATGTAGTAAATTCTGTAGTTATAGTGGACTTGTCTGAGATAAGATTACTAAGAGCATTCATAACATTGTAACAGTCAAATTTACATTTGTATAAAAAATTTTATACATAAATGGACGGTACTGAAGTGTGATTTATTTGTAATTGAAGTTCAGTTTTCAGCCATCTGAATGTGACAGCAGGCATCTGTTCAAAATGTGCAAGTTTTGAAAAGTTAAAGCATATGGTGATTGGTTTTCGCAAGAGACCTTTTCTCAGCGTGGGCCCATTGACGCTATGACGTCGAAGTACTGATGACGAGACAATTATGCCTACCTAAACGAGAGTGGAAGCCCTTTCATATGCGGCTAGGATTACGTGAGACTGTTCATGAACCATCTCACATGCCCAAAACACAGTAGGTTGATAAGAATTATATGGCTGTGGTCACGCAAGTGGTAGAGTACCCTCAGTTATTTATATGGCTATGAAGTGGCCGGTCATGAAATAAAATGCATCTTTTGGAGCATTGCATTTTACTCACGGTTAACCCTAAGTTGAGGCGCTTACACTGTTGTAACGACTCTGGTGCGCTACCGACCAATGCAGAGAATAAAGACACGTGGCCTAATTGGAAAATGAAGTTGAGTTACGCCCCCGGCGCGAATTGAGCTGGTAGGATTGGAGCGGCACAGTTATCGGGCGAGAAACTAAAGAAATTAAGTTCCGGATAAAATGTTGGGCTATTGTAAACTATACTACTGATGCAAAACGGCGAAGGCCTAAGACGTGGCCTACTCCTGCAAATGCACTGACAAGACTTATTTAACTTGACTAAGGTTAACTTGACCCCCTGCCAATGCACACCAAAGTTTGGGAAAATACAAGAACGCTTCAAAAACAATAAAAGAAAATATAAAACACACTTACCCCTCACAGTAAAGCATATAAAACACTTGGTAATAAATTGCGTAAGCAATTTACATAACGAAAATAAACACTGCTCTAAAATTTCTCAGCAATGTAGTTTTTAATATTGATGGTGCTCTCTTTCCTAGTCCGTTGATAGAATGATTGCGTGACTGAAGCACTTGGTGCTAAGCGTTATGAAATTGCAAATTGAATTGCCACCTTAATTTATACTATTAGGGGCTGGCAGCAGGTGGCTTATGTCAGACGAGTCCACTATACTCCAGGAGGGGTGGTGAGCAGCCATGCTAGATTACGTGGAAAACAAAGCTATTTATTTAATCCTTGCGGATTAATGCTATCATGTGGTGGCTTGACACTGTGAAAATTGGCACACTTATTTCCCACACACTCACTTCACGCGCAATACACACATCGGGATACAAACATTGAATGAAGGTGGCACACAGGGGGTTGTTGGAACAAGGGAACAGTTATGTCCCCCTCACTGCATTCATTTTTCCAGCGGTATTTCTGAAATAAATTGTCGCCCCGCTTCTCTGCAAAAAAAAAAAAAAAATTCTTCAGTTTTTAATGATGTAAATAATTTCATTATTTCGCAGTTTTTCTGATAGCAATTGAAGTTGAGATTACAAAAAAACATGAAAGCAGTGTGCGAGGCATTGGGAGGTGTAACATACACCGAGAAAATGTCTTGCTCTGTCAGAACCTGATGACTATTTCTTGCTAGCAGTCATGAACCACCTCATCTTTCCCTGGCAAAGCACTGCCATGAGAAGCAAGGGGAAGGGGCGACTTATATATCCTATAGTGGGTATTAAAACCACTATAATGTTGGGTGGACTGCTACTATAGGCAGCGAAACATATCAACATTGGAAGCAAGAATAATAAAGAAATTCCTATTGTTGAACTTGCTTTATCGTACCTAATTTGACCAACACTGCAAAAAATAACAAATGTTATCACTGAACTGTGACTCTAACTTTCTCATTTTGTGCATTGGCGAATACTTTTAATATGGGATATCTTCTCTATCGCTGTTCTCTAGTGCCAGAGCTAGAGCAAGAGGGAGAGAGGAATGTCTTCATTGTTAATCTCCCTGCTTGTATGCTGGCTTTATGAGCATTGATATACATTGAAGAAAGGTACAATTTTGATCTGGTTGTCCCTCCCTTCCCTCACCTATGACACATGACTCGTCACCCAGGTTTGGGAAATATGCAATGAGTGGTGAAACAGAACTGGGATAAACATAACTGCTCCTTGCAAATGCTGCACATCTACGTTGCAGAAATTTTACGTGTGGCTGACATTATTAAGAAAATTCATAACATAATTATAAAATATTTTTCTAGGGAACGCCAGGCATCTGGTCATCTTATGACTCCATTTCACTGTCAAAAAACCATTAACAGAGTCTGTTTACAATGTAACTAATGTTAATTATGCTCCCAGTTGGCACTTGATATTCATTCCTGTCAATAGTGCAAATTTCACTTTAATTGTTCAATTATGAACACGTCGAGTAATGGGAGTGTACTGCCTCGCAGCATTCAGTGTTGTTCAGCACAGTGCAACCTGCCTTGCTTCCTCCTCTTACATCCTTAGCAAGAGGGGACAAAGTGCTTTGCCCTCATCTATTACTTTGCTCAACTGTTGCTTGGTCCAGCTACTAGCGCAGTATTCTCTTCCTTCCCTTTCATGTCTGGGAAGTTGTTGCCTTGCAACCAGCTCAGCATCCTTGTATCCCTTTCTCTGCCAATGGGTAGGAGGCAGATAGCCTCAGTGCAGGGGTATATTTGCACTCTTTGGGAGAGGAGGCAAAAATACTTAGGGTTGCCTTTGGCTGCAACTTGTCTTGGTCGGAACCACTTCGACTCGTCCCCTCCGTGCTTTGAGGGGGAAATTATGGCGTGACCTCGATGTGATGGCAATCATTATGTGATGAAATATGGTATCCTGATAATTGTTAATGACCACTGTATTTCCAACAAAGTTATTTTGTGTGAAGATACCTTTAAATACCCTGTGTTGTTTTTTTTGAAGCACCTGACGAGTTGCAAAAATTCCTGATTTCTGTAAGGGACCTCTAAGCACAGAAGTTTGCAGTTCTTCGCTAAATTTCATTCCTTTTCTTTTTTTTCCTTTCATATTTCGTTTTGTTGAGGTGGTGTTACGTCTCGGAAAAGGAAAGGTTATTCACATGATGTTAAATTGAAAATAATTTAACATGTGAGAACAGAAAAGAAAAAGCAATTGCAGCATTTGTGAAGGAACAGACAGAAGGTGGATGTATGAGGAACATAATGTAGAGAATTGTTATGGGTGCATCTAAATGTAATTATTTTAAATGAAATTCTCATTCTAATTTTTTTGTGTGTTGTGTAAACAGACTCCTTTTCTCCCTTGTTGTCCACTGTTATTTGAGATTTGGATCTGTCTGTACTTGATATTTTCTTAATGTCAACAGCTGATACCTAGTACATATGTATTTACTGATTGCTTACAACATAGTTGAAATGATGTTTGCAATGTATTACTCTGCATGTCTCAATTCTAAGGTTGTGCGAATGTGACTTTTTTTTTTCTCCCAAAACAAGAACAAGAACGTGTTATGAACTTCCGTGAAACTGAAAAGAAAGTGAAAAATAATTTCGTAAGAGCTCAGTCTTAGCGAAAGTTTAACAGATTTCATAATATTTTAGCTAGTAGGGGTTTCTTGCCTACATTTCAATTTCCGTTTTATGTACTTATTTTATTTATAAAATAATAAAAACAAACAAGATCATTTACAGACAAAAATTTCCTTTTCTGGTGCACTAAATGAACATTCCATGAACACTAGAATATTAATTGAAATCTGTGATTTTTGTTTTGTTACAACTTCCAGCAATCAAATTTCTTACTGAAATGGAAAGGTAAGTTGTAATTTTTAATTTTTATTTGGTGTATGGAATATTTGCACAATCCTACTCAGTTTTCAAGTAAAAATGATGAGGAAAACCAAAGCTGTTTATGGAAATGAAAATCACGCCATTTACCAATTTCTAGTATGATAAGTATTCATAAACCTCACATTTGTGCTTCGTGCAATTTTTACTGTATATGTACTGCATTTTATTTCACTGGCGAGAGCTTTGATCTGTCGGCGACAGATGGATCTCGCTCCAGTATACTGGGGATGAGATGCAGTACAGGTTTGAGGCATGTTCTGCAACAGCCGCCTGTGTCACGCTTATACTACTATAGTTCTTAAATTTATTCCCAGTGTTTTATTTTGTCAAGAAAAATTTAAATACAGTGTTTACATTTGACAGGTATCCAATGGCTTTGTTGCCTTCAAGTTTGTTGGGCATCCCGGATTTTTAGCATCGCATGACGGATGGTTCAACAGCGATACCTGTGAAGATATGCTGAAGTACCAGAATGGTGGGAAAAAACAAGACAACTCAAAAAATAGAATGGTAATAGAACACACTTACTGAAGACCACATTCTATTGGTACTAATTATGTGTATATATGGGGTTCACAGAAAAAATCAACATATGCTGTGAACTGATAGTCTTTAAGCATGACTGAAATATATTTAAAAATGAAATTGTGAAGGAAATTTTTATAATGCAATAGACCCCTGATTTTTTGACTGTCTTTGGTTCCCTAGAATACTGTCGTAGAATCTAAACTAATGAATTATGTTTAAAGTGCATTTTTTCACATTAAGTTTGTATTTAATCATCTCTTTCATAAAACCAGCATATTTTATTATTGGAAAATGTATTTTGTGTAGTAAGTCAACATGTTCCACACAGAATGATACCCAAAAAGCAAATACTCCACCTTCTCTTCTCACCAGTGGCGTAAAGTCTTGCCAAGCATTATAAATACCTGTTTAACTGTATCTGGCATAAAACTAACACACTTTTTAAATGAAATGTTAATTTAATTTAATAGTTAAGATGTCTTCTGAATAAAATGGTACTCCAGACATACCTCCCTTTTGTCGAAAGTGTTTAAATATTGTGCCATGCATAGGTCGTACCAAGTGTAAGTCCATATTCAGTGGCTTCTCGCAGGAAAATTAGAGTACTTGGTATTGAAATTTTTTTAAAATTTCATTAGAGACACGTCTTCTGAATAAACCAATATCCTGGAAGGGCATATCCGACGCCCCTTTGTTACCAAATAATGCATAAGCACCGAACCAGAGCACTGCGTAACTCGTGGCAAGCACAGAATAGAAGCTTTAAGGAAAATTCAGAGGATGTGGTTTTGAACTGTTAATCACTGAGGGTCATACAGAAACAAATCATAACAACCATTTTTATTCGCTGCTGTCTCAAAAAATGTCATGTTTTTTAAATGAACTATTGTTAATCAATATAGAGGATAGATGTCTGCCAAAGAAAACTTTTTTGAAGGATGCTCAATCTCCAGTACATGGTATCCATAAAGTGTGAAGCGAACATACATTGTGAAGTTGTGAACATCCTGCTTAAAGTGATAAGCTTCAGCTGTCGTCGTAACCAACCAGGTCGGTATAAAGGAACCTCTGGAGGGATGGTGTGGGCTGCATCAGCTGTCCTCTCCCCTCTTCTATCCATGCACTTTTTTTATTAAATTTTTCAAATGTTCTGATGGTTCCCGAAAATGACTGTAAAATAGAGGGTGGCCTACACCGTTGGGCAGCAATAAGCATAGATTTGCACTGAGAAGAGTGCGTAGTGAGGGAGATGATTGCTCAAGACAAGTGTAGGTTTTATAAAGAAATACTCCGGATCACTTGAATAAACTATTTATTAGTTTTAAGAAAGAACAATATAATTTCAACAAGGCACATACCGCCATGACACAACAATGGTAGCTTGATTGCTAATAATTTGTTTACAGTATTGCCATCTTAAGAATATAAAAACTTTTAATATTGCATTGTATATTATATTACAACACCCACCCTCAATGCAATATTTACCTAAGTTTTACACAAATAAATTTACATGGTTACTCCACACTGATTAGTGAATTTAAAAATTGACCACTCTGTTTCTTGAAGATGTCAGGAGCTATACGTGACCTACCGGGTGCAGTTCAGACAAATGTTGAATGGGTTTCTGCAAAACCTATTTTATAGATTGTGGTGTACTAATTAATGGTAGCAATATAACCCTTATTTTTTATTGCCATGTTTTATTAAACTTGCTTTTTAATTATCTTTTATTGAAATTTCTTGCATTTTTTCTTAAATTTTTATGATTTTTCGCTACTTTCGCAAAGTCTGGGGATTACTGTATTTAGGGTCTCATCATTACAGAAGGTAACGTGCTTGAATCTAAAATTTAATATTTAGCTGTAAAACAAATTTGTATTTACCAGTTGACTTGGGTATTGAAAGTTTATGTCTTGCAGTTTTATATTCAATAGTTAAAGGCCTGTGGTTGAGCTATGATATTACTGTCTTCGAACCTCAATATTTCAGGTTCAGATCCTGGGCCATCATTGGTGGGTCATAGTTTTTTTATCTGTAAGTTTATCTCTTGTTTAATGTTTTTGCTGCCTCTTTCAACTCTTAAGGTGTAAAAGCAAGAATGTTAATAAGCACAAATTATTATTAAAATCACATGATTTTATAAATATTATTTTTAAATGTATTAAATGTTACCACGTACATGTACTAAACTAAATTTTCATTACTTTTTTTATTTTTTCAGGTGGTTTTAAACTCTGAACTGTTCACGAAAGCAACAAGGCATGTCGGTGATGATGACACAAACAGAAAACCACTGAGACTTGAAATTTATCATAGTGAGTTGTTTGTTGTCTTGTAGAAAATCACTGTTTGCTGGTATTTTGGTTATTATTTGGCTGAGTCCATTTTCTACATTCCAATGGTTAGATGATTCCTGCACTGTAGCCCTTAATATTTGTGTCTTCATTTGATTCTCTTGCAAAAAATTTGTATTAATTCTCTAAGTTCACATATGCCTCAGATTTTTTTTATTACTTTGTAAGTTCAGCATTATATTAAAATATGTGAATGTACTGAAGGATATAAACATTGTGAAAGTACAGTTTTTACAACCAAGGAATTATTCTGTTATTACTGGCCATTGTAGATACCTACTGTATCAATTATTCTTTCTATCCTTCCCACACCATCTGGATGATATGTATGACATCCAATTTAATTAATACATGTATTGCTGTCCACTGTGGTTTCTATTATTGTTAGAATGTATAGAATGCTCCACTCTTAGATTACAGTACAGTGTGAATGGCGCGCACTGTTGCTAGATTACTGCAGCTTTGCAACGTAACTGGCAAACTGAGTAACAAATGGGTGGCGAAGGAAATGGTCTGATTAAGAGAATTTTATCTGTTTACCTCCCTGACAACTCTTAAGAGAATCCAATCCTGCGACACACAAACTAAGCCGCTCCTTTGGAACTGAAACCTGTGAGAAACTGTATCATCGTGATTGCATGGTGTGCACGCAATGAAAATGGCATAGTTTTGACGCCAAAAAATTGCTTATCAGGCAACAGTGCACGCACGCACGCACGAACAAGGACAACGTTAACGACAGAAATCTGGTATTGGAAGGAGAGAGTGACTGTCCATTACACAGCACACTGCAGTCTAAGAGTGAGATGTTCTATAGCATAGTGAACATAATTTTCCACTTTGTTAGAATAATGGTTATGATTTCAATGTTATTGAAAATATGCAAATGGGCTGTTAATAGTTTTTTTGCTGTCCTCCACAAAAACAGATTTATCCTCTCTACTTGCATACAGTTTCAGATTGTAGTTTATTTGGATAACTGTGATAACAGTGGAATGAACTAAACATGTGTGTTGATCAGGGTGGAATGGCTTTTTTACATATTGCAGAGTTTTCAAAGTACATGGAGCTAGCACTGCGGATAGATGCACTAGCGCTAGTGCGACGGACCCACGGGATGGGGAGAGTGTATGGAATCCTGCTGACGGCAGTGAGTCGGCACGTGCAGCTGGTGAAGCGCTGCTTCTGCGAGCAGCTGGACGGCGGCGAGATGACGGAGGAGTTTGTGCCAGAGACGTTCCACTTCTTGCCGGAGCCGTGTGGCCACTTCCTCACTACTGTGTACGCTCGCTGCAGAACAGCTGACCTGCTCTGTAAGTTCATTTGTCTGTAGTTCAGTGCACAGGCTGATCAAGGAGGGAGGGGGCTTCGGAGCTTTCATTTTTCATTTTCACTGGATAAAATTTAAATGTTATTACCTTTGAAACTAAGTACATTGCTAATAATGCTCTATAAAGGGAGTGATGCATGAAAGCATATATTTACAATAATTTTTGCCACAATTTGTTTTTCAGAGGGTTTTTTTTTTTTTTTTTTTTTTTTTTGGCTTGGCAAGACATAAATAATAACTTTGAACACCTTTTTATGTTAAGATTTTTACTGCCTTCATTATTCTCAAAGCACAAATGGCAGATTAGAAAGAATAACTTATTTTTCATCTTCCTTCAGTGCTCGGAGAATAATAAAGCCAGTGATTATCTTTCAATGTTAGAAGGTGTTCAAAATTACAAAAAAATTTCTAAGCCCTCTGAAAAACATGATGAAAATCGGGTAAAAATACTGCATTCATGTACCATTCCCCTTAATGCATACATTTAATATAGCAATAGGATATCTTAAAAAAAATATAGCCAATCCACTAAGTACCTATATTAGTATGTATCTAGAAATAGCACTTAATTCTTACTGCTGAGCATTTCGTTTCAATGTAATTGACAGTGATTTACCCCTTAAGTAGTCTCCTCTTTAATTGGTTTATAAGTCTGTCACTGGTTCATCACTATTAACAAGTGGTGTGCTAGGTAGAGAATAATGTACCATATATGCAAATATTTTAAAATTTTATTACTGTAGTTGCTAACACTCACAGTAAAATTATTCACATTTAAAATTTGACGTGCCACTGGTGACATCTGCTACAGGGCTCCGCCACAGCCGCGGCTCCCTCCAAGATGAGACTTAGTCATCGCATGCCACAGAGTGCACACGAGGTTACAGAAGTGCCGCGTTGCCTCATGCTAGCCCACAACCCACTCGACACGGAGGACCTGCTTTCCCCTCCGACCAGGCAGCTAAGGGGAAGCGAGCCGCCATCCCCGCTGCCTTTGCTTCACTGCACGTGTCTGTCCTCTCCTACATACCGATACCCCCGGGCCCCCTGCGCTGGCCCTGTGGACAAGGTATATATAGGACTCGCAGTCCTCAGTTCGAGGCTGACTCGCGCAGCTCTCTTGCAGAACGGCACTCTGCCCGGATGCGCTCCGACACCGCTAGCATATTACTTCAGACGAATTGCTGCCCGTCAGCAGTATTCGCTCGCCTTCGGCCAGCTACGTCTACGGACAAGCCAAACAGCTGCCCCCTATGCCACCGCGTCTACCGTAACTAGGGACTGCACCTTGGTTGGCGTCCTAGGTCGGCCCCTCAGGGTACGGGCTCTCTTATGTATGTTTATTGCCTCAACAATAAACAGGCATAAACTAAGCTGGTTGTGTTATCCAACCCACGCACTTTCTTTCTGCACCTAGTTCCTGCTATATCCTGTTTGGACCCTTTTCCGCCTATACTCTTACGGAGCAGGTATGTGCCAAACCCCGAAATCCTATCCATCTTCGCACCGAACCTCCATCTCCTTGGAGTGGAGGTTCTCACTTGGCTGTTGTCACCTTTCTGTGGGTGTTAGGTCTGCCGGCGACTTCCCGCCCAGCTACCCACTTGCAGAAGTTCAGCAGTCTATACCTACAGGGATCTCTGTCTCTGCGTGATGTATGGATCTGAGGGGACTTCCCGCCTTCCTGCGTAACACGGGAGCTGACTCCCTAATCCTACTGCTACTGTTGTCACCTACAGCCAGGAGCTTGGGTCTGCCGGCGACTTCCCACCCACCAAGTTTGTCTGGAGACCAGCAGTTGGGCCTTCATCATAGCCACACCCCCCACTTCCTGTTTCCTCTAGGATGTACCTACCTCTACTGGACAACCACTATCAACTCTTCTATACTACGCCCTTATGCCACGCCACAGGGTTGGCCGGGATAAGGTGACCAAGCAGGCTTTGGTCTTGGCTTGGGACCTAATAGGGGAAGGGCAGGGTGCTGCAGGGTGTACACCGGGAGGCAAGAGAGGGGAACACTGTACAGTGCTACCAGCAGGGTTCGCAGTTTGCAGTTTGATTTGTTGTGGCACACACTACGAGCCATTTCACCTCTGCCACCTACTCCTCCAAAGAAGACTGTCGCCATTCCACGACCTCCAACTGCTGCACGAGTAGTACATCTAGTTACACCTCAGCTCGCATGCAGAACAGACCAGCACCTCCTTCAGCACCTCCTCGTGCACAATGGGTTGTGGTCGAACAACCAACGCCAACCCGTCCTGCGCCAGTCGATAACCCTGTTAAGTTGGCGGCACTAGCTTTCCTGCTGTGTGGGGGGAGAAAAGCTGCAGACATCCACCCACACTAGCTACGCCTAAGGTGAGGCGACAAATTCAGTGATCGTTTTGTTTGCTACACTGGAAAGTGCTGCAGTTCATGGATGTTTTCAAAGAAGGTCAATTCAGCATAATTAGTGTAAACAAATGTTATGGAGTAGGTAATGTAAATACTTTAAAATTAGGAAGTACAAACTAGTTGCTTTATTTTACACCTACATGCATAAAAAAAAATAACATAAAATATTTCAGTATTCACAAATGTTTACTTAACATTTTTAATTAACGGTAACACGTGGTACTACTTTTTTTCCATCGTTGCCAACTTTACTGGATGCATGACAGTTGCTGTGCTCGTTAAAATATACGCAGAGACATTTTTCAAAGGTTTATTTCAAAATTGCTCACTTTATTGTGAATGCTCCGTACTAAAATAAGCATACGTAAAATCAACTATTGCAATTATTTCTTTACTTTTAGTATTAAATTTTCTTTCATACACACATAGTAATTATTGCTAATTGCCTTACTTGAAAAATTAATTTTTTAAATAAATAAGTAAATTCTAGCAAAATGTTTTATAGGTTTACACTTTTCTGTTCTGATAATTTTGGTAGTATGTTTACTACTTTATAGTGAGTTGTGCATTTTGTACAGTCCGATGCACTTCTCCATTCAAAGACATTACTTCTACCTTAAAGGATTTCACCACAGTAATATTGTGATACGTATATGTGTTTGGTGTGTATTGTTACAAGTGTAACTTAAATTGATTAGTATATTCAGCATGACTTGTTTCAGCGGACATTCGCAAACAGTTTCACGAAGAGCTGGCCTTGCCGCTGAACCGGCCATACTTCAGGCGGACGTGTGCCTATAAATTCCTCGGAGACCACCCTCAGGACACGCGACTCGTGAACCCCCACTTAGGAATCCCTTCGTCAGGCTGTGAGTGGTTTGCTCATTATTTCCCATAATTATTTAGGCTAGTGTGCCACTATTTGTCATCCACTGTTACACAGTTTCTTGGACATTCAATTTGTTCTTTTTTGACATTTCTGGGTGTTTATAAAATTACTGCTTGGCTAAAAATCTTAAAAAAATTAATTACTACCATAATATAATATTTACTGTATTTACTCTTGCACCACCTGCATATTTTTTCTCAGAAACAAATTTGAAAAGTAGGGATGCGGGTCTTATGTCTGAGAGTTTCTACAACGAAACTGTCAATATGGCCGGTGCATGGGACTGCATAGTCGCTCGAGAGCTGGCCGGCTGATGTTAGGGGCTGCTGGTCCTTCTACCACTCCACAGCACCGGCATATAGGGATGCGTGTGGGCTTAGCTGCTTGGGGGTGGAGATGTCTGCTGCATGGGCTGCATTTGGCGTTCATCTCGGCGCCTAGTTTTTCACCGTTTCTTGCCTCTAGCTGGGTGTCACCGTCCCATGTATTTTAATGTGCCTGCCTTGGAAGTGACATCTTGGTAAAGATGCCAGCGGTTGGCACCTTTAACGTGCCGTTTGAAAAACACGTCACTTGAGCTGAGGGCGGGGTTCTGCCCTTTCTTGGTGATACCATATTGTCCTGAACATAAGTTCAGTAATTTTTTTCCAAAATTTGTGTGTAAAAATTAGAGAGACTCGACCTATATGCGGACACCTCAGCAGTGAAGGTGAAACCAGCAGTGATGGTGAATATGTAACTAAAATTGACTGTTACCAACATGTACAGGACCTATGTTCAGTATTTAATTCTTTATTTTATACTTGGGAAATATTTTGTGTGTAAATTAAAAGAATTAATGCAACTTGAAAGCTTTCTGTGACACTGAGAAAAATTAATTGAACATAAAATAAAGTTTTTATTAACCTACTGTTTTTACCTATCCCAAACTTTTTTCCAGAGTCAGAACCTTAAAATTAATAATTCAACGTACATGTGAGTCAACTTATATTCAGGACAATATGGAATATATTTCTGAGGAATTAAGTTTTTGAAAGCATCACACGTCAAAGTATTCTTCAATGCATTTCTGCTAGTGTATTTTGTACATATTTAAATTAAATTTGGAAATAATAAATTGCAGTGTATGAAAGAATGGGGACTGGAGTATGTTTTATTTTACTTGGTTGTGCTTGACAGGACACCCATTCATCTGGTATGACACAACCTGTTATTGAGGAGAGTTACCTATGTAGTATGTCACATAATGCATGCGTTAGGCATGTAGTATGCAATGCACGTGGTGTTTGGTTGCAGTGAAGAACGGTGAGCCGTCATTGGTGCAAGGGCAGTACAGCTATTATCACTACATGCAGGACAATATGGATGATGATGGTTGGGGTTGCGCATACCGCTCGCTACAGACCATCTTCTCCTGGTTTAGGTTGGTAGACCTGCATGCCCACTATATACACATACATACGCTTTATTACGTGCATACTTGTTTTAGAGATAGAGTGCTGAAAGCCTCTTGTAATCATAGGAAAAAAAGATAAGCAGATATTGTAAGAAAAATATGTCTTTAAGTGTATTTAGTCCCAATTGCAATATTAACTAAAACTCATTAAAAATTAAATAAAAATATTATTATTGTTCACTGATTACTCATGTCAAGAGATGAGGTGCAAGGGCATATGCATATACATGTTTGTCTCACTGTTACTATCAAAAGATTCTAAGAAATTTGCGAGCTGCCTTAATGGACTGTTGGGAGGAAACAGGGACTTGTTCAGTGAGGTTGAAGCCCAGATGTAACGCAGCAAAACTGTACGCAGTGCAAGTAATCAGTGACGGGCATTATATTCCAGCTACGAAATTGGACAATGTTTGTTTTCAAAATTTCATACAACCGGGTGATAATATAATATTCTTAGCTGTAATATATTTCTGGTTATAATTTATGACCTTCAAACCATTTTATTCATTTGTGAACAACATTTTTGTACTGCGACATTAAATGTGAAATGCAGTGCAAAAACATCAGGTCTCAAAATAATGATGAAATCTATATGCTGTTTCTAAACATGCTGATATATATTTACAGTGTGGTTCTTTTATATATCATGCCTACGAGTAGTATTCATTGTGAAATGTCGGCGGTGTACTTTGTGTGGAGAGAAAACTTGGATGTTGCTGAGAAACACAGAAACATATACCAGTATATGAAATATTTGTCCATTGGTGGATTTTTCCATGTTATAGCTTATAGGCCTTCCATGATTCTATTTAAATTATTAAGAACTAGGGATGTAACGATTCCACTTTTCCTCTATTCTCGATCTCGATGTTGATACCACTCTCAATTCTCTGTTTCAAAAATCGAGATTCTCTTAGTTACAGACAATTACTTTACTGAACTAAATACTGTATAGGAGGGTGTGAAATTTAAGTATTTAAACTAGGCCTATTACCAACATAAATAATATAACACTTGAAATGTGGGAGTTCAAAAGAGATATATGAGATAATATTAAAAACATACATATATATTTATGTATAAATATATATACACATATATTTCGCCCACATAGTTTATTCGAAAATATTTCCAAACCTCTTGCCATGATAAATAACTGTGTATTGATAATACTATAACAGGCTGGTATTTACCATAAACAAAACAGCTGGGCGGTATTAAATATTTCGAGCCAGGAAAATTTTGGGCAGAGCTGAAAATAAATTTCCCCACAAGAAAAGGACGAGATTGGGATTGGCAAACATGTTTTGTTTTTGAAATTGCTTGGTTTATTTTCTTGAGTACTATCAGTGCTGCCACGTAATTAAACCAACGGCGCTAGTAGTTCAGTAAACAACCACGGCAGACGCCAGACAATTGTTCCAAAGCTGTAAGATGCTTTGTTTCCTTTTACGTTAACGCTATTTTTTAAATTTATTTCTTGGAAATATTACAACGGTACAGATATCATTTCTTCTCGTTCCTTACCAAGTCATAACGCTAACAGTGAAGTATGCGTACGTAATTCACGATGTTGTGAACGAAGAAACGTCATATCAAAGCCACAAGAAGGCACAAAAACTGCAAAATCGAACATTCCACGAGTGGAATAAAAAGTTAGTTTCTGTCACGTGCAAATTAATAAAGTGCTATATTCTTTATATAAGTCCTTTGCCGTGGTACAATTGAAATAATCTGCTATGTGCTAGGTTTTTAAACATTCTTTTTTATTTGAGTGAGAAAAGTATAGGCCACACAAAAGTGAGGCCGTTTTCGAATTGGCACTTTTAGTTTACTAAAAGGTCACGTGACCTGAATTAGTCTACAAAATGATGATGTACTTGGTATTTTAGTTTTTAGTATGTAACGAAACTTGCTAAAATACAAAACTCCCATATCCAGACCGAACTGAAGCTACTAGATACTAATATACTAAATGGTGAATTTGAACACGGCCAGTACAGTTTAATTTTCCGATTATTTCCGCATCTCATATTTTCACGCAAAAAATAATTTTCCTAGAGTGATTCAATTACTGGCATAAATAAAGTAATTTTAAACCGTTTTTGAGAGATGATAGGTTATGTATTTGTAGTAATTGGTTTTTAATGCTTCAATTTTTGGTATTCCGATTCTCGATTATACGATTCTTCAAGAATCGCAGGTATCGTGGAATCGAGTTTGACATCCCTACTAATAACTCTATTTAACACACCTGTATGTGTAATGGTATCGCTATCTGTGTATTAGCACAGATGTAATTTTGCAAGAAGTGCTCAAAATGTGTGTACATTTGATATTTATCACTCAGCTGTTTTAATGTCTCCATGTTTACAGTGACTACCTTGAGAAAATAAATGTTCTTGGTTTTACGTTGGCATCCAATGTGAGTTGTTTGTCAAAAGTTGCAATATTCTCAGCAGCACACACTTCATATTATTATCTAACCACAATTTATTCCCAACCTCAAGTGTAACTGCTAACCCGAGTTGGGAAACAGTTAACCATGGTGACGCGAATCGCTCATACTTAGATTAGTCACGACGCTAGATACCCGCGCAGGGGAGAAACCTGAGGTAATGACCCTAGGGTTCCCCGCGCCACACCCACCACCTCTCACCCCGAGGACAGTAACGAGCAAAGGAACCCCCCCGAGCCGGGGAAGCACAGCACGCGCCCACCCCCCCTTCCTCATCTCCCCCGCAGAATTAGGGAAACCACCGGGCTTCAGGGGAAGTACCACGAGAAAACTATATATAGGGAAGACAAAGCGAGTACCGGGCAGTGATGTACGAGTTATGATCGGGAGAGTGACGGGACGCGAGTGGAGGTGGAACCAGAGAGCGAGAGACTACACATCCCGGGATACGAGCCCGGACTTCCCGCCAGAAGCCGAAGAGATACACCAGGACACCAACCCGAGAGAGAGAGAGAGAGAGAGAGAGAGAGCAACGCACCACAGCCAACACAGAGGTAAACACAGCAACCCGCCAAGAACCTTCCCCCCCAACACAAGCCTTTCGCCAGAACGTCTGTAGAACGCGTTAGAATTAACCCAGCAGTTCAGACAGATAGGAAAAGGGGATAGGTCTCGTATGTGTAACAGTGACCTGTGTTTACCAAATAAACGTAAGTGTGCGTAAATTAAACCCGAGTACGACTTTGTGTTGACCCCGCATGCAGCCTGTAAGTCATAGGTGAGAGAAGTGTCGAGTCAATGGTATATACGTTCACATCGAGTTTTTATTCTCATTAATTAGTTGTGTTTCCTGCTAATACCAAGTGTGTACTAGTTTTTCATATTTCATTAATACTAAATTTTGCGAAAAATAGTGTGGTAAATGAGTAGATAACTACTTTTTTTTGTTATCTAGCATTTTTATTATCTAAGTGAAAATCCTCAGCAAAATGTTAGACATGACCCAGGTCTCTAAATGTTGTCTAAATCAATGTCTTGTGTAGAAATATTCTTGAAGTGTAAACTTGTCGAACTTCATCTTGATAGCAAGACATATTACTGATGACATAGTTAAATAGCTGCGTAGCAAATAATTATCGCAGAAGTAGTACTCTTGGGATGAGAGCGCACAACGCGTGTTCCACACAGGTGGCAGGGCTACACAGAACGCGAGGTGCCGACGATCTGGGAGATCCAGAAGTGTCTGGTGGACATAGGGGACAAGCCCGCCTCCTTCAACCGCTCCAGGAGCTGGATCGGCTCCATGGAAGTCAGCTTTGTGCTGGAGTCCCTACAGGGCGTCACATCTCGTATCCTGCGAGCCAGCTCCGGGGAGGAGGTGGCCTCCTTGAGCTACGACCTGGCAGCCCACTTCAGGTCTCAGGGCACGCCCGTTATGATAGGTATGTGCTTCACCTCTAAACTTGCCAGAGAAATGATTTTTTCTTAAAGAAATTGGGTCCAGAAATACTTGGATTCAGGTTCTCGTAACTAAAATTTCAGACATACCGAAGCAGTTCCAATTCACTTTCAGACCTCCCAAACCTTCTCAGCCATAATATGTCTCTTTGTTGTAAATGCAAACTGGTGTACCTAAGAAAATTGTGAGTATTTTGTGCAAATAGAGTACTATTTAGATATGGTGACAATAAACCACCTCTTAGGTTTTGGCTTAAAAACGTAACTGTATTTTTGAAAGCAAATAACAATAAATAATAAAAAAAACACTGCATTTCAATAGGAATCACATGAAAATTTGGAGCAATTCTCACGCAGAAAACTGCATTTTATAGCAAGAAAATAACAGCTATTTTTGACAAAATTAACACCTATATTTTCAGGTCTCTACGTATACCACAGTACACACTCCATGGCGCGATCGCTAAAGAATGTTTGTTTTCTTCTGACCAAGAACAATACTGGGTCGTAATAACTCTCGTGAGTAATCGCCCGGCACCATATTTCTGACCAAGTCTCGTGCGTCGTAGATAATCATATCTGGCCGGTTTGAATTAAACGTTATTGCAGTTATTTTTTCCTTCCCCCTTCTTGCTACACTGAATTAAAGTAAAGGAAAAGTAACATGGTAGTTTCTTTTTAAGATTTATAAATAGGTCCTGTAGAGACGAACCTGTGCAAAAAACCGCAGCCAAATTAATCGAGGACGTGAAAACTCGTTGGTCCACTGAATATACAGTGTTGGGCAGATTGGTTTCCTTAAGAGGAGCTTAGGCTGCTGAGTTGAGCTCATCGGATGTCGACTCACTTTCACCATCGGAATGGAAACTTGCTTCTGGCTTAATAGAAGCATTGAAACCATTGGCAGAAGCAACGAAAGATTGCTGTGGCAATAACTATCCAACAGCATCAATGGTTACTCCTACACTTCACTGTCCTGAAGTCACAACTAATCACATTAGAAAAAATAGAGTTTGGAACAGGGGTTCCATTTGCGCGTAATCTACTAAAAGCTTTGAAAAGTAGGTTACCCCCCATGTACAAGATGGCTATGATATAAATGTACTCTGTACCATGCTCGATACAACATTGTAGTTTTTAATGATTATGAGAGAGAACATGCTGTAAATCTATTGAAAAAGGAAATTACAGTAAACAGCACTGAAGCTGACACAGCACAATACACCCTCAAATTCTGGGTCATTATGGGACGTAATAGATAGCATACCCTTGCACTTGCCTGGAGTAAACGATGCCAGTGACCATTGAAAGCTATCTGGTAGTACCGAGTCTCCCGAGGCTTTCTAATCCTTGTGAGTGGTGGAAAGAAAATCAAGAGAGCTTCCCACTTGTTGCACAAGTGGCTCTGTGTTATCTATCCCTTCCAGCTACACAAGTTGCAAGCGAGAAGGATTTCTCCACCGCAGGGAACATTATTACCAATCGGCATGAGTTGCTGTTGCCGCATTACGTTGAACAGTTGACTTCATGACAACTTGAAATGAACTTCAGAGTGTTGTGTTAACACAAAACTCGTCTAGTGGCTTGCAGGTACACATCAGTGAGCATTTTATGGTTTGAAGAGATGAGTGTGTTATGCCATCATATTTTCCAAGTTTCTTCAATGCTCAAAATTCTTATGTTAAATTTACTGTTTTTTTAATAACCCTAAATTTGTAACACAGTCTTGTCACACAAGATTAAAATATCAGTAAACTTTTGTCGTACTATTATTTATAGATTATAGGGAATAACAAATGACTGTTGTACGGAGGCACAAAATTGTGCAGGTAATATTTTAATTTACTTTGTTATTGTGATAACCAGTTGTCTATACCTACCACCTCAGGAAAAATAATTCAGATTTGATTATAGTTGTTTAACTTTTGCAAGAAACAGGAGTAAAATTTTTGAAAAGTATATATTGAAATACTACATTAATAGTACAAGGGAGGGTAATATCACTGATATAGTCATGCTACTCACCCACTTTGGGATGTGGTTTAAAAAATTTGAAATTCGTGAATAATTTTCATTTAAAATTTGATTTGAGCTGTAAATCAATGATTTGCAGATTAAATATATTTAGTTACAGGCAGAGATGTTTTTTTTTTTTTTCAAAAGTTTATTTTGGAAAGTGTATGGTTGACAGAAAAGCAGCTACCAAGCCTACGTGTGCTGTACTGTAAATTGTAGGATTGTGCGAATGTTCAGTATACCAAAACAATTTTAGTAAGAAATTTGGTTGCTGAAAGTTGTAATGAAATAAAAATCCTCAACTTTGATGAATAATCGGATGTTTGATAAATGTTCATGTAGTGTACCAACAAAGAAAATTTTTGGCTGTGAATCATCTTGTTTGTTTTCATTATTTTATAACTGAAATAACTACATAAAATTGAAATTCAAATATAGGCAACAACCCCTCTGGTAAATATTCCATCTTCCATTGCTCTCTCTCTTTCATTAAGACTGATATCTTGCAAAATTATTTTTCAATTTTGTTTCAGTTTCACGAAAGGTCATACCTATTTTCCATTTTAGTTTTGTGAGAAAGTGTTTCATTGACACGACCGTAGTAAACGGAGATACGGAATGTGGTTTAGAAGACGTCGTGGATTGGGCTTGTCTTGTCCCGCAGGTGGCGGGGAGTTGGCGCACACAATCCTCGGTGTCGACTGTGATACGGCATCGAAGGAAGTCAAGTTCCTGGTGTTGGACCCACATTACAAGGGGAAAGACAGCCTGGAGACGGTCCTGGCCAAAGGCTGGTGTGGTTGGAAAAGTGCCAACTTCTGGAAGAAGTCTGTCTTCTACAACATGTGTCTGCCTCGCAGGCCACATTCTGTTTAAACCTTGCTGAATGAGATGCGTTTATATTGAATTGATATTTTTTGACCTACTGTAAATCCATGAGAAAATTAACATTCCTTACTCACCCCACACATTTATATATGCATCTGCCAGGTTTTTAATGGCGGTTTTGAACGTTATGTGCAATTTTTTTAATGAAGTATTTTTGTTTTGTATTTTGTGAAATGCAACTATGAGAATAAAGTATTTATGAAGTTACATAAAAGAATTACATACACAAGTAGTTCTCCGTTTAATGGGGGTCAAATTGGCAGCAGCTGCAGCAAAAGAATTACCATTTCAAGTTATACCATAACAATGTTTGCGGTAGGGTGACTCCTAAATATGTATGTTATCAATGCATAATATGTATAGTTGTGTGAAATTCCACAACACAAAGCCAGTAATGCAAAAATGAAGGTTTTTTTTTAAATATAGACTACATGTTTTTTAAAGGCTGTGATTCTGATTATCATGTAGTAACTGTCTCTGTTAAACTGCTAACTTTTGTTTTTATTGACAATAGTCATTCGAGTGAAACTATTTTCTACAGTTAATACCATGTATAAAGTTTGTTAGTTCTGCAGAAATAGTGCCAATGTTTTCTTTTCGCTTGTGTAACTCTCTATCAGCTGGCGAGTCACGTATCAGCTAGCTGTAGGCTCAGTTCGCACGATCTAGTCTTCACCCGGCCGGCATCGACAAGGTGGAACTAGACTTACAATAACACACGAGAGAGCATGTACATTTTTACACAGTCTGGGTTCGAGATTCGTCAGCAAATAACCGGCTGGCAACCAGGTAGCACCCGGATCTAGCGTCGATTTCACACGGTTACCGGCCGGGCACTAGCGAGGAATGGTGAGTTGATATGACTGGCGGTATTTACATGCGCCAGTTGTAACTTATCCAGTTCTCTGCAGAGTGAGCGTGCAGCGAAAGATTACGAAATTTTGATACAGAACTGCTAATTTAGCTCATTGAATCCCCTGGCCTGTGCTGTGGGACAAAGATGGGAATAAGCTAAAATATGCATGGGCAGAAGTTGCCACATGAAGTGATCCAGATATTTGATTACAATACTATCTGTGTGCACAAAATAAAAATATGATGCTTGGAAATAATAGTTGCTATGACATCACACACACATTTCAGTGTATTTACTAGACACCCTCTGCTAACGTCCTGAGAGTGAACTTTATTATAGGCCTAGTCCAACCTATGAAGCAGTGTTACGCTGGCCCTAAAGATGTCCAGGCATCAGGAGGAGACTAAGGGGAAGTCTTCTTGTTACTCAAACTATTTGGGTTAAATCTTGCCCCACATTATTCCTCTACTATGAGAAGTAAAAATAATGTATTTTGTGAACGCAATAGTTTAAGCTACGGGTCATTTTGTAGCAAGGCCAACCATGTAGTTTCAGCAGTCCCATGAATCTAGCATATGATTGTTTGTGAATTGCATATATGAGCTTGGCTCTTATGCTTGTACTGTAGTGTGATGTGTTATTCACGGTAAAGTCAGCATTTTTGAAAACCCTTTCATTTGGAATAATAGTCAATAATCATATTTCATTTTAGCCTTGGACATTAACTTTTGAGTACAATGGAGTATACAAACCGAGTATATTACGTACATGGCAACACTTATTTAAAAAGGTTGATAAAGGATTTTTAAAAATGGCTAGCAGGAAAAAGTTACTAGGGCGTCAAAAGGGCTCACTTCACTGTGTAGCTGGCGTGGTGCTCTGTACAGGACACATGAAAGGGTCTGCTGAGTCCAAACGGTTGGCCATTTTCTTCTCAGTTTTTACTTCTCTACGCAACCCTGGTCTCAAAATACATTTTTTTCACACTTAATATAATAAAAACGTACATTTGTGTATGCTGCACACCAGGGGAATGGATCTGGCAGACCACTGTCATACTGAAAGTGTCCAGGATAATATTTTGTAATGCTAAGCAGAATACTACGAGTGAGTAATTTAATTACGATTTGATAAATTACCATTTCTTCTTCTACTTCTTGTGTCATAGACTGTTTATAACTAAAAGGGGATCTGAAGAAAAATGATTCGAAAAGAAATTCTTTATTGCTGCTTGTCAGATGAAACTGAATTAGTAACTTTAAAAACTAAATATAGTTTGCTGTGCATAAGACAGAAAACATGGAGGGAAAAAAAGTGGGGTAGCCAATGATGTTTATTTCTATGATGGTGCTGAAAGTACAACATAGTATGATCACGTTGCAATCTATCTATGTCATGCACTCGACCACACACAACTGAATACTGAAATGTTGCAATGTTGCTTGCTCCTGGATGGTAAGCTGCCAATCAGGTGCTGTCATCAGCTGATCCATTTGCCTTTGTACTAGTAAACAAATTTCACAGTTTTGTAGGCAAAATCTTGTATCAAAAATAACTAGGTTATGATAGTATAAATAGATGGGAAAGCATGCATAACATAGTAAGGAAATTATAATGTAGCAGAATAAAAGTAAAAAATGTTTGCATTTTGCATGCAGGCTAAGAAACACAATTTTACTATGCAGTAAGGCTTTAGACATCAATCTTGCATTTTTTTCAGAAGTGTTCTGTCTTTTTGTAACATACTTTGATGCATAATGTACGTGTAAGGGCTATATATTTTTTAACTAAGAATCATCACATGTTGCATTATCTACGTTACTCAGGAAAGCTCCCGTGAGCCACTGTTAAGCTTACCGTGTCACCGTGGATGCGGAACATATTTTTTGGCGAGTTGACAAGCCACTATGACCTGACATCTCCCAGGAGACACCTTAAGTTGGAATGAATACAGTAGATATTTCCACGTTCTAAAAAATCGTAACAGTTTACTATAACTAAGAAAGTGTGTGTTTATTAAAAAGAGCAACACAAAAGTAAACACCAAATTGAGTGCTTGCATACTAGCCTGAGAACCACCCCTTTCACAATAGCAAATGCATGCGCCACCCCATCATGCAGGTGCGGAAGAGAGGAGGGGGAGTCTCGAAGCCTCCATTCCATACGTCAGCAGAGCGCCGGGCGAGTATAGGAGGACCAACACGACGAGGACAGCAGCCGTTAGTTCCAGCACAAGTTACCACCGAAGGATAAACCAGCTGCTGCCAGCCTGTCGACAATTGTGCCATGTCTGTGCCACATTCTTATCTTGTATGCCAGCAGCATCGCCCCACATTGCAGACACCACCATCTCGGAGGCTATTTGGACCCCATATTGGATGCCAATAGAGACACGGGTGGTACTATTGTTAACTGGCACAACGCCAGACAAGTGGTAACTCGGTCCTCAGAAGACGTACAGTGTCTGTTCTAATGTAACCTCAGACTTGCTCTATCAAGACAGGCACCTTCACCGTCAGAACCAGTCTTTATGACTATAAGCCATGGAGGAGAGTATGATTCACCTTGTTTTGTTATTTTGGCGACATTTCTTACTCTTCCCACCTTTTTGGACCTTGATTCCCTGTAGTGTCGCCCTGTCCATGGAAGATTATGTCCAAGAGGACTCTTAGAGCATCAACAAACACATTAACAGGCCATCCATGGTGCAGGCAAGGTATGAGAGAATATACCAAGCATGCAGAATGCTAAAGCCCCGTAATAGAAACACTACACAAGGAACAGGTCAGATTAGAAGAGTAAAACTACTCTCTGTCTACCAGATATAGACCTACCAGAGAGAGAGATTGGCTGGCAAGTCAGACTCTGGCAACTTCTAAGCATACCTTAGTCAGGAATGGCAGTTTCTTTCTTCACCCTTATACATCTGGCTTTAGACCCCAATAGTGTGACGCGTTATGCACATTTGAGCAAGTTGTTGTTGTTGTCGTTTTTCTTTGCAACTTTGTATCATCACGTGTGTGCCATTTGCTCCAGATGAGATACGAACCGCGACTGGCCGCCAGCAGGCCACCTCCTTGGAAACGTAAGATACTGGGGGAGAGAAATACAGCATCAAAAGAAATAGTCGTGCAAGTCGGCAACGCAAGCGGCGGATACTGCCCGCACACAAGGAAACTACCCCACTTCCAATCTCTCCNAGCCATTGCTGAGCCACCCACAAAGGGAGGGGTTACCCTGCCGGAGAGAGACCCCTGACCAGGTTTATATAAGGCCACGCACTGCTGAGGAACAAGTCTATCTCGTCGTGCTAAGACTCTCTACGCTCTCCCTCCTTGCGAGGAATCCCTAGTGATCACCAAGTGACCAACGCCCGACGTCTTCAAGCACGCGCTGCAGCCCCGAAGAGTCAATACCCCCTCCCCCCCCCTCCTTGGCATTGCCGACAACAGTTTACCCAGTACCTTCAGGACAACCTAGTCTCAGTTGGGGTCAAAGTTGTTTTCACTGCTACTGAATTGTAGCTCTCGCTCTTCAAGCCGACAGGCCCCTTCACCTGTCTTCCTTTAACGTCATTTCCCTTCCGTAGATTACTCAATGCATTGAGTCTACATAAGAGTACTAGTCACCATGCTCCATTCTGGATGGAATAAAAAAAAAAAACGTAACCACAGCCTATCCATTCTAGAGTGAACTGTATTAAGTCTCCATCCTGGCGTCACCCCACAAATTAGCAGCAGGGAACTGCGGCTTTAAAACAGATTTCGGACTTAGGACTGTCCGTACATATCCACATCACATATTAATGGACCACCCAAACTGTGGACCAGGTACGCAAAGGCACCTGGTGCGCACGTACTGTAGAGCTCACTACTAAAAAGACACACCACGAGGCTAGACCACCCTCGTCAGTTAACCCACTCCATCCACCGCGTATAGACCCATCAGAAGGTGTGCCAGACCTGACGAGTCGCCTATCCCTTCTGGGTTGCACAATAGCTAGGGAACCATTTCCTGCCAACTCAGTACGGGCGTGAACTTTAGTACCTTCCTGTACATGCCATCCACCTGCAGAAGGGGACGTATGGTAACTGGAGCAACAGGACAACTGCTGTCCTTGCCGAGAACCAATTGCCAAGTATCACCAGCCCACGGGAATGAGCTCAAGCCACCCGCTGACTGTTGAGGCCTCACCTCTCAGTCCTCCCCGCCAATCTATTGGGCCCTTTGGTGAAGACCCCCTGGAGCTGCTCTCCCCATCGTCAAGTACCTGCGCCTGGGACTACTCTGGTTCTGGGGATTGAACCAGACAATGTAGTCTGCTCACCATGTCCAAACATCGACAGCAGGACAGCCGATCCAGAGCCAGTAACCTGCGAGAGCTGCCCTTTGAACGCAGTTGCCGACGACCAGCTCGGTCTGTGGACCAAACCCACAACATCAGCCCGCGAGTGCACGTCGGCCACGGGTGAGGCAAGTGCAAGGTAAGCCAGAGGCTCTACGTACCCCAGCCGTCCATAGGCATCGCTTCGCCCAGCCGGATGGCGTGCCTTGTAGACGGCCTACCCACCCAACCCTATTCAACGGTGTAATTACAGCCAAGCACCAAAGTATTTTTTTACGTATATTCAAAAGCTTTTTTTTTTGCCTCGTAACGACTCAATTTTGAAATGCAGTATAGTGTGTCAAATTAACGCAAAAATATTTTTTAATACCCTGCTACAGATCTGCTGCCTCAACAAATCAATATAAAGTATGCACATGGTGAAGACACTTGCAAGAGAGTAGCAAAATAATCATGCACTGAAGTTGCCCGCTGGAAGCCAACGAGTCTGATACTTTGTGGAAGTCTAGGCTGGAATTGTCTGTGACTGCACAATCAGTCCACGTTTCTTTCCTGTTCATCTCGGTGGAGTTTTGAAAGATGTCGCCTCGAATGCACATCAGGCAATATGGTTCCAGCAGGGTGGGGGTCCTGCTCCATTTTGTCATTGCAGTCTATCAACACACAGAGACACAGTACCCAAATTGATGAATTAGCAGATGTGGACCTATTGCATGGCCAAGATCGCTTGATCTCGCTCCACCTTACTTGCACCTTTTGGGCCCACATGAAATTGCTCCCTGTATGCAACAACTATCGACATCAAGTTTTACGTAGTTAGGCAGAAAATTTAATTGTCAGCAAGGTTGTTGGAGACAGACAAGCAGGAATATGGAAAGAAATTGGCCATTGCTTGTAGAAGTGATCTCAAGAAACCATGAAAAACGAACTCGGGTCCTCCTGCACGAGAGTCCGAAAGGTTGGCCGCTGTGCCACTTCGTGCTAGGGTGCAGCCGACTACTCCAATATGGCATGCAACTGACTATCTCCAATTGCATGCAGCACCACTGCAAAGCCAACGTGGCCAGTGATGGGTGACATTCTGAACAGACGCTGCAAGCACGCTACTTTTCAATCACCTGTGTATGACAATGTTTATTTGTGTCAGCAGTAGGTTTGATTTTTTCCCCTCAAGCCCTCCTTTCACACTACGTGTAACTATAAATAGAGTATTTATTACAGATTTTTATTTCCCACATGCAAATCTAAGGCCGGAATATGCATGGATTATAACGTGGGGGAATAAACGAATGATCATTTTAGAACTACGGAAATTACATCAGCATGCCTAGAAGGCCAGTTTTTGTCAGTGTACAAGAGAGAGAAACTCGCTCTCTCGCTTGCTATCTCTACATCTCTCACATCTTGCTCATGCTCTCGCTCTCTCTCATGCGCTTGCTTTCTCCCACGTGTTTGCTCTCTCTTTCTGCTAGCAAGTGTTGACTTGGAGGTTGGTTACAGAAACAAGAGCTCAAACACTGCTACCACCCACACAGAACGAGGTTTTCACAAAGNCTCTCGCTCACTATCTCTCTCTCTCTCTCTCTCACCATCTTGCTCATGCTCTCGCTCTCTCTCATGCGCTTGCTGTTGACTTGGAGGTTGGTTACAGAAACAAGAGCTCAAACACTGCTACCACCCACACAGAACGAGGTTTTCACAAAGATATTCACCCCAAATAATATTCACAACAATTACTGTTAGTGAGTATAGGGTCACACACTCATATCTCTTTCCTTCTTGAAAGTGGGTACTCTGAACCTGTAACAGGCATTTTGCATTCAGATAGTAAACATTCTAGGAAGGATTTGAATTTTAAAATGTCATTTGTTTATGGTCATTTATTATTTTAATAACATTCACAATATCTGTAACATTTAACATCAAAACTTTACAAATACATATAATAGTAATTTTATCGATATACGCAGAATATTTCACGACCTGATCCAGTCAATGACCGTGACATTTTTCTCTACATAATAAATATCACAATAAAATGCAAGCAGAAACAATACATATGTCTAGAGAATTACACATAAACCTAATTTCTTGGCAGAGAAACTTAAAATATTAAAATAGCATACGCACAAATAAAATAATATCATAAATGAAGCTGATATTTACGTCTATGAAAACCATCTCGGTTGGCAGTATCACCATCACAAACCACTGCATCAGACACTGTGCTACGTAAGAAAGTGACCAGCACAGTTCCCAGGATCACAGACAGTATTTCACAATCAGGCACATAGTTTAGTAACATCACAGTGTCGCCGGGAGTGATCTGTGACATGAACACGGCAGGAAGGAAACGTTAGCTAACTTACGTATCTGGTTCTCTCCTGGATACACCTGAGGAAGACTCAAAACTTGACAATATGTTTTGTTTAACTTTAACTGCTCTCGCAATGCAGCAATAGATTCTTTGTGAACACCATCAATGCATTACATTACCGTTATTTAAAAAAAATTTTAAAAATTCACAATTAACTTTGTAAAATAACTATCCACGAGAAAAAATTGGTGACATTTTAATTTACTAATTTAAATTAGGAGCATTTATTTCCCTATACTAAATTCTGAGCTGCCTTTATTTAAAAATCAATTTTATCCCAACAACATTGAGAATCGAAGGTGATAATTGCCAGTACACTGCAGTTTGGCGACCAGCTGCACATCAGAAGTACAAAATGCACATTTACTTGTTTCTAATGAGTCAGTGGAACATCACCGCACACAACCAGGAAAATGTAGCCACACTGAAGAACGCGAAACCAGTGGAAATGTTACAAAACACACCACAGTGGCCACTATACGTAGCACCATTCTGCTTGCCATCGTTATGAACATTTCATTTAAAAACAATCACTTTTGTCTTGTTACTAAAAAACATTCCACCCTGTTTTCAAATACGTACTACATCTATATATGCATCACTGGTCGTACTCCATAGCGGTACTAGTTAACCAAGCTGCTGTACAAGCACAAACGCTAATTACACTGCACATTCTCGATTACCATTAAGTCTTTAAAAATGTGATTTGTCATACACAGGCTGTTTCGAGATATGGCTGCCGAATTTCTGGAGCATGTCAGCAGGCAGCAAAGAAGTTTATAGCGAGTGAAAGTCTTCAGTACTTATGCCAAATCTGATCTGTGTTTGCAAAACTTAAGTTTACCCAGTGACCTTTGCCACAAATCGCTAGGTGTAGTGAAACACTGATTTGCACTTTTCAAGNTGCTAATTACACTGCACATCCTCGATTACCAGTAAGTCTTTAAAAATGTGATTTGTCATACACAGGCTGTTTCGAGATACGGCTGCCGAATTTCTGGAGCATGTCAGCAGGCAGCAAAGAAGTTTGTAGCGAGTGAAAGTCTTCAGAACTTATGCCAAATCTGATCTGTGTTTGCAAAACTTAAGTTTACCCAGTGACCTTTGCCACAAATCGCTAGGTGTAGTGAAACACTGATTTGCACTTTTCAAGTTCCAAAGTAAATTATCATGAAAAGGTTCAAATGAAACTACCATGAAACTGATAACCATTGATGGATTACAACATTTTTCTAGGTATAGAAGTCACCAGCAGTTGTCTCGACTTGTAGACAATATTTTCCATGAAAATCCTGTGAAAAGGTGCAGGCAAGCAGCGAAGAATAAGCGTTCTACCAATTTATGTTAGCATGGTGCCAGCACTTGTTCCTCTACCTAGAACTGAGTTCCTGAACCACAGAATTACGCTCCAGAAAAACGGCCACAATCTCAGTCATGCAAGAGCTCTCGCTGCTCAGACATCAGCCAACACACACAAACACAAGACAACAGAGACACTAAAGCTGGTCGGTTGATTTAAAAAGCAGATGGGAATACATTACCACACTCGGGAGAGAGGAATCTGCAGGCAAGTTGTTACCACGCAAAGTACCAGCCACACTATGAATACACGATTGTTAACTTAATTTAAATCGAGTTTCACATACACATAATGTAGCTAAAATATCAACTTTTATGCTAAACCATAGTCGGAGACATCAACATTTGTGATTCCAGTTGAGCATACAGGATTATTAATATAAAAGTCGACTTCCTATATTCAAACACTATGTTATATAAAGTGTACAGACAAAACAGAAAGGAGCATATCAACTCTCCAAGTTTGTTTCCAAGTTTCTTACTGCGGCACAATGGTGTACATGGGAGGCAGAGCAATAGTTGTCCTGGAATTTGCCGAAAGTGAACTGTGATGATGCCGTGAAAGTTTCGTAAAAAGTGCTACGCAGAACTGCTGACAAGTGGGAAGAAAAAAAAGGAGGCGATTCGGAACTGCCTGTCAAAACTGTGGAGCATGTGGAAGGAAAATCTGTTAGGAGCACTCCTTCACAAGTTAACAGAATCACATGAGCTGGGCTAGGCACTGCCGAGGGTTTCAGTCAAGTGTGTGGCACATTCTACTGGGATGTCTGCATATTAAACTATACCTTCCTTCATGCGGTGACAGAATGCCTGCAATTTACCTTACGTAAACATGTTTTAAGCAATACCATCTTGCTGTAAGTTTATTTGTTGTTACTGTCATTTTCGTACACAAGATGAAACAATGGCAGATGTTTTGGCTACACAAAAATAACAAGGACTTTGTTTTCCAACGAGACGTGGCCCCCATCTCACACTCCCATCTTGAAAGTCGAGCTAACATCAGTTGTCACACTGTTGATCTTCCAGGTCATTTTGCCAGGTGCACATTCTAAGATTCTGTTCTATGGCCTCCACAACCACATGAGCTACAACCCATCATTTCTTTCTTATGGGTTTTTGTCAAGCATAGAGTTAACATGTTTCATAATAAAGGATTCACAACTCCATAAAAAAGTACAGGTAGTTGCTACGACTGACCAATCACTTGCAACGTGTTTAGCGGGAACTGAATTACAAAATTGGATCTGCCATGTCGTCAGAGTTTGAAACATAAAGTATTTGCAAGGTACAGTACAAACTTAGAGAGCCCGATGACTGTTGAAATACTCTTTTCTGCACTTTCTACTCGTATTACTGCACTGCAGTGTTTAGAAATCTCAGATGGACTTATGATTAATCCTGTATAATTCTGCCTCAAAAATAAAAAATCTAATTCAGAAATATCATGATTTTTCAAAATAATCATTACAGTACCGTGTACCATTTTTCATGTGAATTAAAACAGCTCACAAGCACAACTGCACAGTTTTTGTTCAGCAGGTTAAGTATTGATCGATCGGTCCAGCAAGCACAGTAACCGTATCTGCAATAAATGCACAGCGGTATTACTGATCTCTCACACTGTGGCCAACCATCGCACACAAAAGTAAACAGAACAGCACACTAACACAAACTACTGCACCTGCGCAATGAACATTAAACTGTTGACTACCGAGCGTACAACACAATAGAAAACAATCTGTCTTTAAGGGGGGCAGAGTTGGGGTGTCGAACATCAGTCGCAAGGTTAGCAAGCACCAACGCTGGTTGTGGCGCATCAGGAAGTGTGATTGGTCTCCTGGCCGTTCCACTTCTCACGCTTGAACTTCTCCTCTAAGAAACCAGGGATCTGCAACACAAAAATTATGTACGCACGTTACAAGTTATACTTCTTTGGCGTGATGAAAATAAAATTTTATTAGGTATGCAAATAATTTATGTAAGTAGGAAAACTATAAAACGACCAAAGCAAGACATTAAATACAATTAATAAAAGTTTGATTAAAGAACATAATGAAATACTTACAAAAATTAACCTCAAAAACTTAAAAACACTTTAAAAATTTTATTATACAATTTTTGTCACTAACAAATTTTTCACAGCACAATGCAAGTAAAATCAATCAATAAGATTATATATATATTTATTTCACAATTAATTACTAATATGAATGAAATGTTTTTCAATTTGCTTATTACATGAACTGATTTTCTGTCGGTTTTAAATATAACCACGTGCTATGATGTGTACCTTGCGTTTGTATATAGCTAGACGATATGCGCATGCGCGTTGGGTCATACCCCTACCACGTTCACTGTCGAATTTCGTTACACTGTGCGCGCGCAAATTCCATTGCACACTAAACTTTTACCCTCAACACGCCAAAAGAAGTATAACTACAAAGGGGGGGGGGGACAATTTTTCATTGCAACAGCATGAAAAAATTCACTCAAACATTTACAGTGTATGTATAAAATGTTGCCACATAACACTGAAGATGACAAGTTATAGATTGTAACATTTAGAAATGCACCTAACTGCCAGTGCATGAAGTTCTGTGCATCACCAACTAAACCAGCAATGTTTCTCCAACTACGAGCCACTTTGCAGGTTGTTTCTTGGTTTCAATAGTCATATTGTAGCACACTTACTGATTTACTGTAACTGTGGCGCTATATCCATTATCGACAAAAGCAACTGTAAGGTAAAACTGTTTTGAAAATACTTATTTAACAATGGGACATGCCATTTCATTACAATTTTGTGGGTGAATCACACTTTGTTTCAAATCTTCACTAATCAGCCCGAAGTTAACACAAGGTTAATAACTGCACCACATTTTTACATAAAGTAGAAAAAAAAATATCTAAATCACATTGCAATAAAATTTTTTTTATACATCTTGGAAGTATAGCCAGCTAAACACTTCTAAAGTCAACATAATTATCGCAAGACGTTCCAGAATGCTTGAAAATTATAGGGAGGCTCCTCGAACTTCAATTTGTTGTTCTGAACGTAGCGCCTCGCTTCCTAAACTGGAACTGGAATTGGGGAGCAGATGGATAACAGATCTGTCTAACAAAAAAAATTACACAATATAGGACAAAATAATTAAGTGTTCTCATAATAATTCCACCTTCACCCAGTGCTCAGGGTTAATGGAAAATAAATATGACAGCATCCACAGGCCGCATGTTCTGAGCCTGCGGTGCTCCCTCACTCTTTTCTAACACTGTGCTATGCATTTGTGTTTTAATTTCTTGCCTCATTTCAGTGACATGAAAGACCACATAAATAACCCCAAAAGGACTCGCAGTAAAAAATACTTCTGGACCATATTATATGGTGTCAACTATTTCACAGTGAAGAAAAACAAATGGATGTATGATCCGTTCATCAAACTTGGTCAGAATTTTTGTGACACGTATCACATTAGCCAAGTTAAGTGAGGGAGAGGAGGGGAAAAGAAGTGGTACCTTGACCATATCTTCCCGTCAATCTTCAGGTTGTATTTTCATATCTTGAACTACAATATTGTTAAATATTCATAGCTACCACAGTTCACTATGTACCAATAGGCCTACATTTTTTTTCACTTTGCTCTTTTAAGCCAATAAGGCTAAAATTTGTCATAACCAAAAGCACCCGAACAAATAACACCTTGGGCTCAACTGTATCAGTCTACCTGGCAGTGATGTTATGTCTGTGACAATACAGAATATCTGCAACGAGTCACGGATATGCTGGGAAAGACGAACTGTGTTTACAAGGCAGTTTAATACCGCTGCTAACAGGTTTTGTTTAAAATATTTATAATTTTGTAATAGTTTTTAACTAAGTTAGAAATTTATAAAAATGTATACAAGTTTACAAGTAATAACTGCTTGCTGCATTGTTCACGTTGCTTTTACAAACCTCGGTTTTTTGTCGCCGCCAGATGGGTTGCCACATGGTTTCCTGTGCAATGCATACATTCAAAGGCATTATTGTCACAGAGGATGCTCATGCAAGAAAAACACAATCAGACAGATAGGGATTATTTGGGCGGAAGCTTTGCTTCTTCCCATCTCCATGCGTGCATGTGTGTGTGCCCAACTAAAAATTTTTGAATGTGTGAACTCAATTTCACCAAACTCTGCACACATATAGTGATTAGTAAGGGCATATGACTTCCATAGTTTTCGACCACACCAGGCACTTACTTTCGAAATGGCACAACTATTTAAAAATTAATGGTGATATGTCCTATCTCGGGAACCATTCAACAGATTTAAACCAAATGTTGTATGTAGACAGTGCATGATGTAATTATTGGATTTAGAGATGGATATTGTTCTTACCCCCCATTTTGGAAGATAGCACACCTCATGAAAAAATAAAGCTTTTATGTTATAACACGAAAATTACTCAACCAATTCCAGCCAAAATTGACAGGTAAGTAATACTATGGTAAGCCATGTAAACGTATGTGATTAAAATTAATTAGCCATTTATTTATAAAATGGCGGCAATATATATATTTTATATCAACCATACTGTTTCACCATTTCGACAAAATTTTGTACGCTGAAAGTAACTATTACAAGCATCATGTATACCAATGCATAGCCGCTTTTGTTCACCATTGTGTGAGATAGCACTACTTGTAGTAATGAAGTTTATATGCCGTATTTTGTGATACAATTGACAGATTAAAATCACTGCATCAGGTGATGTAAATTGGTATGTTTTGACACGTGACGGGTACTGACATTTATTTAAACATGACTTCGGCTCATCTTCACATGTCACCACGTCACCCCAGACAGGGGTTTGAACCCTGAATGACTTGCTACAAGAGTCTACCAGCATGCCCCTAGACACGCGGGCAGCACCCACGGACACGTCAGCCAAGTTCATTTCGCATTTATGTCATACATCACGCCAACGCCCTACGTGTGATAGAAGCCAGCTAAGTGCCTAAGCTCACGTTGCCGATGCAGCCCCACATGACAAACATGCCTGCTTTCACCACGGACCGAGAGATGGCACCACAAAGAGCCAGTGAGCAGGTGGAATATATATTCGTGCGCAGCCGCAGAACTGCAGTTCATTCTCCGCAGTTCGCTCCACCACCTCGTGTGCTGGAGCTCTCTGCAGACATCAACGTCTTCCAGTACGACCAGTACTGCTACAAACAAGACATCTTCAAGACCTTCACCAGCAACCCCCGAAGAAGTCTTCGCCCCTTTAACACGCACTACCCTCCTGGTAGTGCCACCCCAGTCCCTTCTGGACAACAGCATCGAGTTAGTTATAGTCAGTTAGTATCATAGCAACCTAGCCCCATATGCTCTGTCTAGTTTAGAGCCAGGTCTGCTTCATCTGGTTTATGGTAGTCTACTTCCGTTACGGTCCTTGTTAATTAAGAGTTAGTCCTAAAGGAAATAAACACGTTTTCTATTGAACCTCACAATACTGATTCTAGGGCGACTGACTTTTATCCCTCGTAGACGTCAGCCAACCAGGGAAAAGCAGGAAATCGCGTCATTACAACCCAATTCCCAAACCTAAAGTAGGACTGCAGGCTCCCTTAACCGGGCACACGTACGTTGCGAACACATTCATTAGACAGTCAACAATACTGTCACCTGGCGTACAGAAATGGTAGAGCCCCAATCACTAGGAACTCAATCCACAAGGCGGCTAGTAGACTAGCCCAGCCAATTCATTCCATCCACCGCGCTGAACTGTCAACGGTTGGAGTAATCTGGCACAACTCTGGGTAGTGTGGCCCTGGCTGTCGTTACACCTAGCTAGGGATCTTCATCGTCAGCTTTTCTTTAGCGTGGTGCGAAGTGGCAAGCTAGGAAGGCAGCTACTGCCTCTGAATCCAACGTGAGATGTAACCCAACCCCAACTGCCCTCTGCAGCATAAACCCCCCTCCCGGGAACGAGCTCAAGCTGCTGATGAGGTCTCACCTCCCAGTCCCCCTTACACTCCCTATTTCAGCCACCCTACATGACCGCTGGCAAGCCACACTAAGTCATTGTCGACTTCCATCAAAGACTCCACGTCCCACTGGGTATAGCGAACCCGTGGCTACAGCACCGCAGGACCAGCAGCCCCGCCAACCGCAGCACCACCTCCGCCCAAGGACCGGGCACGAGTCCCGGTCTGCTCCAGCAGCAACAGCGGTCGAGTCAGGAGCTACCGGGCCATGCCCGATACAGGTAAACTAGAGGCTGTGTGCAAACCAGTATTATTACGAAGGACAGTAGTTAAGCCCACAGCAGACTTTGTGCCGTCAAGCCACAGGCCCTAGCTTATATACTGGCCAGGGTCCGGCAAGCAGCCAATAGTCAGCCCAGTCACATCACCTATGTCTGACAGGGACACAAAACCTTGCCCAACCGTGACGTCGTCTGTCGCCCGACGTCACGTGTCGAGAGTTTTCGTGGTGCCCAACGTGGGGCCACAGCGCTTAATTAACTAGTGTAATTGAGCATAACTAGGCCAGCACGACCCCGAGAACCAGTTAATCTAGCCGGAAGTCAAACAGAAACCAGTCAGACTTTGGGGAGTCTGAAAACACCTAGTGGCGCTCAATTGTAACGAGCCGAGATGTCGGATACAGAAGCTAGCATAGCCGACCAAGGAGATGCAACAAACACCATGGCTGGGGCCACTATCGAACAACCCATATAGCCCCTTGCCTTGGCACGGAGGTAAATATATGCACACAGTGTAAAACACAGCTTCCATTGCCTCTGTTTGGGACGCACAGACGAGTCCAGGTACACGGACGGGACAGAGTTCAGATGTCATGACTGCCGAACCTGCCAGACTGCATATTGAAGCCGGCTTACTTGCGCTAGGCAAGGAATTTATACGGTATGATGTATTATCTGTGCGCAGTCTTATCACATATGCATAGGCTGGCCAGATGAGCGAATCACGAGACCAGTTCTCGTGTATAGGTTGAGGTTTGCCGACGCCCGGCGAAATACTGACCTGAAAATCCTGGCATTCGGCATAGCATTACGACCACCCGGGTAGTGACGGGCCTCAACTTCTGGAATTCGCAGCGAGACCAGACAAAGACCCGATAACGAGGTTCCAATTAAGCAATGGGTTGGGAGGACCCAGAAGCAATTAAGGGAAAAAGCCCTTGAACGTTGGAATAAATACGGTGAGTTTATCACTGATTGGGGGCAGCTGTGTTCACACCTAATCACTTAAGTGTTCAGGCGAAGAGGTAGTAGCCCATTTAACCACAGAATTTCATAGATGAACCTATGCCATCGAGGAAGAGGCCGAGATTTTCATCAGGTGTAAAGTGCACATGTATAAAAGAATTTTCCCGGAAGGAAACGAGGAAAGTTGCCAGTCAAGCAGGAATACCGGGGAAGGGTGGGAGAAGGGGGAACAACAAGAGTGCCTGACCCCCCCCCCNATCCGCCCTGACGTATATGTCCTGGTTGGGAAAAATTTTGTGTATCGGTCAGAGACACTGGCTATATGACTAGGCTGACTTTATTGGCTGCTCGCGAAACCCCAGCCGGTATACAAGCTTGTGGCTTGATGGCACGGCACAAAGTCTGCTGTGGGCTTAACTATCCTTCGTAAACCTGGTTCGTACACAGTCTGGTTTACCTGTATTGGGCGTGACCCAGGGTAGCTCCCGACTCAGCCACTGTTGCTGCTGGAGCCAACCAGAACTCGTGCCCAGTCCTTGGTCGGAGGCGGTGCTGTGGATGGCGGTGCCGATGGTAGCCTGCGGAGGGCTGCTGGTCTTGCGGTGCTGGAACCACAGGTTCGCTGTACCCAGTGAGACGTGGAGCCCCTGACGGAAGTCTACGAACACTTGGTGCGGCTCACAGGTGGTCTTGTAAGGGTGGCTTAAATAGGGAGTGTGGGGGGACTGGGAGGTGAGACGTCACCAGTTGTCTCGTGGCTTGAGCTCGTTCCCGGGAAGTTATGTTGCAAAGAGCAGTTGGGGTTGGGATACGGCTCACGTTGGATTCGGAGGCAGTAAGTGCCTTCCTAGCTTGCCACTACTCTGCACCACTCCTATGGGTGCATGGCATCGAGGTAAGAACAAAGGTCTGCTACGCTAAGGAAGAGCAGGTGACGAAGATCACTAGCTAGGTGTAAAGTCAGCCAGGGCCGAGCCAACCTAACCAAAGTTGTACCAGATTACTCCAACCGGCGACAGTTCAGCGCAGTGGATAGAGTGAATTGGCTGGGCTGGTTGACTAGTCGCCTTGTGGATTGAGTTCCTAGTGGTTGGGGCTCTACCGTACTGTACACTAGGTGCAAAGTATAGGTGGCCATCTAATGGGTGTGTTCACGACGTACGTGCGCCCAGTTAAGGGTGCACGCAATCCTACTCTAGGTTCGGCAATTGGGTTGTTATGACGTGGTCTCCTGCTTTTCCCCAGTGGGCGGACGCCTACGGGAGACAAAAGTCAGTCACCCTAAAATCAGTACTCTGAGGTTCAACAGAGGAAATAGACACGGTGGGTCATACTAATAAATAACAAGGACTGCAACTGAAGTAGACTGTGATAAAGCAGGTGAAGGGGACCTGGTCTAACCTGGACAGAGCATATGGGGCTGGGTTGCTATGATACTAACTACCTAACTAACTCGATGCTGTTGTCCAGAAGGGTAGTGCGTGTTCAAGGGGTGAAGACTTCTTCGGAGGTTGCTGGTGAAGGTCTTCAAGATGTCTGGTAGGTAGCAGTGGTCCTACTGGAGGACATCAATGTTTGCAGAGAGCTCCAGCACACGAGGTGGTGGAGCGAGCTACGGAGAATGAACTGCTGTTCTGCGGCTGTGCACGGACATGTATTCCACCTGCCCGCGGACTCTCTGTGGTGCTGGGGTGAGCTCCTCCTCCCTTGGGCGGAGTTGCGCTCTCTGGTGCCATCTCTTGGTCCGTGGCGAAAGCAGGCGTCTCTGTCATGCGGGGTTGCTTCGGCGGCGTGCGCTTAGGCTGTCAGCTGAGTTGCTTGGCTGGCTTCTATCGCACGTGGGGTGTTGGCGTGACGTCCGACATAAAGGTTGATACAAACTTGGCTGACGTGTCCGTGGGTGCTGCCCCCGTGTCTAAGGGCGTGCTGGCAGGCTCTGGTAGCAAGTTGTTCAGGGTTCAAACCCCGCCTGGAGTGACGTGATGTCACGTGAAGGTGAGGCGAAGTTGTGATTAAATAAATGTCAGTACAGGTCGCGCGTCATGATATTTCCGTGAAAAATAGTCAATGCATACCTACCATCTTAACTGTTTATATCAGTAACTTCTTGTTTAGGAGTGTGTTAATGTTACAATTCTTGAATCAAGAACTGTAGTGTGGATGAGGTAAGTTCACTGCGATGCACCTAGGTAACCACATACCTGTTACCTCTTGTTATACAACACATAAGGCGGCCTTGTACAGCATGCGACTGACAACACACCCTCAGCCCAGGCGTAGAGAAGTCCGCAAGAGGCAGCAGGTATCACAACCGTCATACTGACTGACCAGGAGCACGAGGAACTATGACAGCTGGCATGATAGCCAGTATGAAACAAACAGAAGGTAAGATTTATTTTACTCAGGTTGAGAAGCTTCAAACTTTTAGTTTGACAACTAAAATTTTTCGCCACTAGGTAAGCGCTAGTGTCGCACGTGTACCAGATTTGATCTATTTCCTACATTAAAAAAGAAAACCATTGCAATAATTATAAATGAAATATAAAATAACTACTTAACTGAGTAAAATCAATCATTCTCTTATTTTTCTTGTAGCTTAAAATTTTAATTATGAGCAACTTCTTCAGAACACTGCGCTCCTAGAGGCGGAAATTTTTCCTATGCCAAACGCTCCCATAAGAAAACTAGTTTTGTTTCTAACCTGAGTAGAATTAATCTTAGAGAGGGCAAGCCCTCCTGCAACAACCATATTGGTTTTTCTTCTACATTATTATTAACTGGTTTTATTCATAGACCTGTGCAGGCAGGGTGCAGGGGGAACTGCACCCCCTATTGCATTATTTCATTAGGAAAATAAAAAAGAAAAGGATCTTGCCAATTTTGTATTTTCACTAGACAATCTAAGTGTTTGAAAAAAAAAAAAAAAAAAGAAACATTAAATAAAACAGGTTTATGTAGTGTAGACTATGTGTGCTGAATATGTCTAAATATATTCTTACTTTGTATTTTTAATATTGTACAAGTGGATCTTCATTTTGTGGTTTGCATCCCCCAACACATAAATCTGTGCACGCTTATGGTTTTCTTACAGCAACACGCTTCCAAATACTGCTTAAAACGGTGACTATAATAGCCGGGATATAATATATAACAGCGTTAAAAGTTCAGTATAAAAATATATTAAAATAATTTAGTAAAATCACTTAAATTTAAACATCATTATACCATGACAAAACAAATTGTTACTAACTAACGATGTGACATAACAAATGATAAATACTATATAGTTTTGCAAAGTTAACTTAAGCACATTGTGTGCATTTGGCCCAATGCCAACACTGTCTTAAAAGTGCAATGCCCAGTTAGAATGAAGGAAAATGCAACTGTGTGCTGCTTCGATAATTGGAATCTACAAAAGGTAACACAGTACTAATGTGTCAAATATAATAAGTTGAACAAAAATTATTGAAAATGTTAATGGAATCTGAGGTGTGACACAACATTGACATTTTTTCAATCCTTGCGACTGTCGCATCACACAAGTTTCCAAGCTAGTATAAGCTGCCAAGACTTGACCAACTTATCTTGACATGTGACACATTACCAATATTCTAACTTGCGATACGAATGTCTCGATTCTCTCTTCTTGGGCAGAAACATGAGGCACGTAACTTAATATTAAAACATTCAGCATTGCGGAAGGGTTACTTTCTGTAATTGTCATATGCTGTCCAAATTGTGCTGCAAGGAGTTATGTGAACTAAACCTATATGATGTCTCAGGATGTGTGTACGTAGTATGTGTCCCTCCTAACATGCATTACGTTGCAGATTTAATGTTTTACATTTGAGCAACAGTGATTCCAGACTGTAATTATTTCTCAATTTTCACAATACCGTGAGATGGAAAAACACACTGATGGCTGTGTTAACTTGCTACTAGTTCTGATAACTGCATAATTTTTTAAAATGTGCAAGATTATAAAAGAATGTCAAGAGCATTTAAATCACTTTCCATAATTCCACAATTAGGCTTACAAACATACGTGAAGTATCCCTATCTCACGGCTAGGGCCTTACGCTGAAGTTTACAGTCGCATGAGACTGCGAGTAGCTATGAGTGGTGTTTTGCCAAATGGGACGCTATTTTGGTACGCTGAAATTATTCAAGTCTACTTTTATGCAACTTGAGCACTCCGAATGGAAGCTGGTTGGTTGGAACCAAGTGACTTGGCTGTCTCGCATACGGCTGCAGGCTCGGCATCTCGCATAGCTTCAGATAAAAAAACATTCACTCGGACAACAAAATTTTATTATCAGCGAGTATTACCACACCTACCAAGCATCCATCTCATCATAATATGTGTATCATGAAATCTGAATTGTAGTAATATAAATTACAATTGTGTACATAAAGAAACGTCTGAATACAGTCAAGCGAAAAATCGATAAAGCATATATGATATATATTTGGGCATTTATATCTATTAGGAAACTCTTTAAGCTACAAAGTGCCAAATTTTTACATTCTTACTAAAAACGATCCGACACTTAAATTTACCGATTGACAACACCTATTAAAAGTAGATGTAATAATTTTAATTTACTTACAGTTGCAAGTAGCATAGAAATAATTCATCATTGTTACTGTAGATTAAAATGGTAGCACAAACTCTTCCCTGACTGAGGAGTTGTAATGTCATTCCTTTCCACTACCAACTTCTGCCAGTCATTCCAAATCTTACCACACACAATGACACTTTTAGACAATTCTCTCATAGAACTTGTTGGAACAGTACAACCTATTTTCTCAAGCACAGTTTTCTGAAGACAATTTTTTTTGTTAATGTCATCAAATGTGTAGCTTGTTTTCTGATAAACCAATATTTTTTTCAGGTGACGCAGCTATTGCTTTTGTAATGTTGGGCGCTACAGTTACACCGCCGACTAAATTGCCGACTACCTGTAACTTATCACTCTACTATCTCAGAAGTAGTACACGAGACTCAGTAATATGGATGCTGATTAATTAAGAAATAAGTTCAAGTTCCAGAGTATTTTGTTCCATACTTTATTTATCATTTCGTGACACACTTCACATACGAAGTTCCGGTATGCAGAGTACAAACCATTCACAGATAAATATACAAGTGCAGAACAGCGCCACCGTCGTTTACAGATTATTCATGTCTCAAAACTTGCATCGCAAGGTGAAGTTACGAAGGCAGGAGGGATGTTCGTTCCCTCCTGGCGCCCTAATGACCTCCCACACCGACGGAAATAATTTGATAGAATTATTTAGGTTAAGCCGAAAAGAAATGTAGTGATAAAAGTTTTAACGGTCGCGGGTGCTTGCCGATGTGGGTGAAGTTCTTCACGCCCAATGCGTCTTCTCAGACGGTTGGTTACTTTTTCTTTTTTTAGGCAAAAGACCCCCGAGTATTTATTATGCAGGCCTATCACCCCTTTCTCCCAAGATAAGTGCACGGCATCCGGCATCTGCCAGCAGCGTCATCCAAACTGCGTTGTAGGGACTAAGACTGCGCCGTCAACATTCAGATAAACTAACTTCTCGTATAAAATTTGTACGACGCAGCCTGAAAGTTTCTAAATAATGCTGACGCTTCACAAANATAAACTAACTTCTCGTATAAAATTTGTACGACGCAGCCTGAAAGTTTCTAAATAATGCTGACGCTTCACAAAAAACTGAAAACTACGATGTTCGAAGCGAAACGACAACCGTCCGCCCAATAACCGTAAAACGGCACACGTCTGCCCGATAAACAAACTATCACGGGAAACAAGCCACCGCAGCTTTAATTTCAAACCCGATAAAAATATTACGAAGCTTGGCAAAGCTTAAGAAAAACTAAGGAAATTTAATCACGTGTCCCGAAAATTAAGAATATTGCATTATTACACTTTTGATGTAGATGCTACGCTCCTCTCCCCTTCCTTCACATCCGTTGCACTGGACATTCACCGACATCGCATGCTCTCGCTGTCAAACAATTCTGTTTGTGAGATTTTAAATTTTTGCCAAATTTGTTATTTGTAATTTAGCGGGGAAAAAGTTGACGCACAGTGAAGATTATGGATTGACCTCATCAGTGAACGACTTTCTTTTTTCAACTACTGGTGCAAACACAAGGTTTACTTAGTGCCATAATCTCAATGAAAACTGTACACGCAGGCAAATGGAAAACAGTGGGGATTGTTAAAAGCCCGTCGCAGTAGCGGAGCTGCAGAGAAGAGCAGACACGAACACTGGCAACTGACACACTATCTTGTGTCAACTACGCACGATGCAGACTTTGCTAATCTCAGCTCCCAAAGCAAGAAGGGCACACATGAATTTATGCCAGCTGTCGTGCACACTTTTCATTATATAAATCACAAACAGATAAAGATTTTGGATTTTCACTTACTTATTCAACAAAGAACGTCTTGCAAGAAGTGACTAAATAATTTTAATTAAATCTGTGATGATTTTTTGAGCGCATCTGAGAAACATTTTGCTCGACTCGCTGTGGCCACTGCAACACTGCGAACTACGCAACAGTGCACAGTTGTGATTGGCTACTGGCACCAGCTGGAGGGAGGAGCTCTCTGACCTTGAGTTTGTACATTTTAATGTTTATCTTGATCTCTCTGCATCACTGTATGTCTTTGAAACATTTTAATCTTACATCTTTGAATTATTTTAATCAATCTGAATCTGCTGTACCTGTATTTTAGTTTGTTCAGAGATTGTCAAATAATTATACTAATTTACACAATTTTTCTACGCATATCAATTTCCACTTTTACTCAAGTTCTGGGTAGATTTTTCATACTCAAATTTTTATCTTTGTTAATGTAAGTTACGTTGTGCTATTGCAATATTAATATCCCAGATATGCAATTTTCTCTAGGCTTCTCGACTTACATTTTAACTACATATATTAATATACAATATTCAATAAATTTATCTGGCTTCACCTATTACTTTAGGCACTTTTAAGACGTTATTATGATTTTCACTTATAAGTTTACAGTTTACTTTACTTGAGAACAACTTAGCANTTTAGGCACTTTTAAGACGTTATTATGATTTTCACTTATAAGTTTACAGTTTACTTTACTTGAGAACAACTTAGCAAACAATGGTGACAATTTATAAACAGGAACAATTTCACAGAAATCTTGTCACAGGTCGGATAATAGCAAATGTGTCACAATCATTTTGAAGTTTAATAATATGCTGAACTATAATTTGCTCTTTAGATGACAGTCATCACGAGGCGGACTGAATTTGCCATACTTTTGTACTAGGTATACTTATTAGAAATTGAAATCTTCACATTTTACTTTTATTTATTANGACTGAATTTGCCATACTTTTGTACTAGGTATACTTATTAGAAATTGAAATCTTCACATTTTACTTTTATTTATTATTTCACTAAATTAATTTTTAATACATTTTAGTAAGTTCTTGGCTATTGGTTAATAAGTATTAAAACAATGATTGGTGTATATTATAAATTAGCATAACTTGTTTCAGAATAAAGTCCCACTATTACAACATTATTTCAGTATTGCCCAAGTTGATTCAGATCTTGTATTGTTTACTGTATTAGAACATTTATGATTTTACACAGAAAGAGCAATATCTCCATCCAACCTTTATACAAGCAACACAAATTGTACATGGAATGTGTGTCATATTGCAGAATTAAGCTTTAGTAATTATATATGATTGAAGTGACCAGTTCCTCGCACAAACAGGACACTTCCACATCATTTGTTGTCATCTAGAATTTGCTATTGATAAAGCCGAATTTTCAATCCTCTAGAGACTGTACAAGACAACAGTATCGCAACTAACCTATCAAAATTTGCTAAGAATGACACTACATGTAATAAATAATCATGAGAACAAAAACCAAAGACATTACGTGATGCCCAAGTGCACTCTTGCCAAGCCGCAATCCTAACCACTCACCCACTGTGTATACATTCAGTTCAATAACTATTTGAATTGTCAACTTATTTTCATGCCATTTCTTTGCAGTCGCATTATAAAGAAATATTGCGTATATTAACACATGTTATTACTGAAACATGATTTTTCATACAAAAGTTCTGTTGTACAGCGTAAATTTTGTCCGCTTGACAGTGTACAATTGTTATAACCATACGTTAAAGTAGCAAGATGGAGTGCATACAACGTGGATGCCTGTTATGTTGGAACATGCATACAACGTGGATGCCTGTTATGTTGCAACATGCATACAACGTGGATGCCCGCTATGTTGTAACGTGCAAGCAACCACACTGACCTAAACTGAATGGTTAAAAATAACAGTTGAAGATTTATTCTCCAGTACAAAAAATCTTGCAAACGTGAATCTGTATGCAATTTCAACACTCCACTTCCATTTGACTGAAATAGACGGAGGAAGCAGAACAACTTCAAGCATAAGGCCGCTGGTAGTGTATGACAAATGCTTGGTTCATTGCCATAACAACATTGCACTCGTACATATTCACAGAGTAGCTGTAAAATTACAGCTGGCATTCATAAAGGGTGGCGCTTTCAGTAATGCAACTCAGCTTAACAGTAACAGGCAATACAGAAGTTTACATTCTGATCATTGGATGGAGTAACAACCTATGGCAATTTTTTTCCTTCTATTTACAATTTTTAAGGTGCAAAATTTTTAAAGGTATATAATATTTTGTTGGAAATGTGACCTTGACTTGTCAGAATGCACGTGGATAGAACCAGAAAAAAAGGGCACGTTATGTCTACATATTCATAATTTCTGTTCTTGTGACTTCAAATTTTTGTACCATTAAAAAATGTGTATGTGAACTGCATTCTGCAACACTGAGGTTGGAAAAGTCACCAAAGTTAGAGGCATTGGCACAAAAACGGCAAATTTTTGTCAGACAAAGCAATTTCCCAATCCAATGTTCACCAAAGACCATCGTGTTATAGTCAGTTCTATTCAACTCTGCCCAAGAACAGTTGACCTTTTCCAGCACAATGTCAAGGCAGGCTCTTTATTGTTATTTAACCTTGTATACAAAAAATAAGCCCAATTTCTTGTAGGTTGAAATTACGGATTTACATCACATGGTCCTACATAAAATAGTTAAGGGACATCTGTAATTATAGCAAACTCCGAACCACTTGGGCAGAGCTCTGTGTTGTTAAGGCCCCCGTCTACCTGGAACTTTTTCCCACGTCTAGGCCGAGAAGCGCGGGTGCGATAAGGGCGACACTGCCACGCNTTTTCCTCGTTTGAGGCCGGGAGGCGCAGGTGCAGGAGCGATAAGGGCGACACTCTCTCGCACATCAAGTACGCCATCACCGCTAAGCGCAAGGCTCTGAACTGGCGTGCAGTGTTCTCGTGGTGCTGCGTGTACCTATGGGACTTTCAGCGGTGACCATATTATTTTATTAGTGGGAAGTCTTTAGGAAGGTTCAGTGCAGGCCCCTATAGTAGTTTTGTATGTATCTGATGCGTGCATTTTGAGCTACAGCGCCTTGGAAAGGCCGTTTTTAGCGGTTTTGGAGTACTCTGAATTGATGTTTCTAACGTACGTGATATTTTGAAAGAACTTAACAGCTCTCGTCTGAAGTGCGTGTTCTTTTCGTAGATCAGCACGTTGGACGCACGCTTAATAGTTTCGTTGAAAAACGTGTATTTGGAACACTCTGCAACGCAGTTCAAGCGCCAGGTAGACGGGTGCCTTAAACTGGGTCGTGCAGGCAGTTGGCTTGCACCGTCGCTAGTCCGACCTCCTCTCTACATGAGTGTCTTGCCTTAGCACGTGCAAGTCACTCTGAACCTTCTGTAACTTAAGGTACTGCATGTCAAATTACTGTGGCTGCAAATGTTCTACATGACCACGGATTACAGAGGCGAGTGAACAGGCTACATAACTTGTTGCATTAGCATTTGTAAACCTTCTTGAATTGGTGCTCAATTTTCATTGGCCCCTATTTTTAATTAATGCAGTTAATCTTGGTATACTTTTTTTGGCATTGGTAACAGAAAAAAAAATGCTGGAGGGTAAAAAAAAGTTTCAGCTGTACTTTGAGGGTTAAAGACAAAGAACCTGTCTGTGTTGAAATATTGGTTAACACATTAGTCAAAATAGAGAAAATGCTATCGCACTATCTTTCCCCAGCTAACATTTCAAAATAAAATTGATTTATATACATAGCAGCAAAAAAAAGGTACACAGACAAAAATTAATTTATACAGAATTTTACAGTTCATGTCTATATAGTTAAAATTTAAATATTTTAATGCCATGAAACACATTACTAGAACTGTATTTTCCTCACTATTCATAATTTTGGATGGATGCAATAATTACAAAGATGTTACACTCGGCTCTCTATCATGATACTCGAGATAAAAAAGATTATTTACAAATTTTTTCAAAAATACAGAGTTTTTTCTATTTATTGAGATCCATATAAAAACATAAAATCCACCTTGACAAGAGAGAATATTTCTTGAAATGTCAAATGGTAACTTGGTAGAACTTTTATCAATAAAGATAATACATTAAGTCCTAATTGTTGTGTGAGAAAAAGGTGATATAATACTTTAGATATTCTATATTTACAGCATACAGTACTTTGTTGTGAGATGGGCAAAGATGGTATTGCATGTTGTGGGCAATACTTTCACCATGGTATTATTCTGCATGACAGTACCTGCCAGTACCCACCAGCTGTATCGTCGCAGTTCAAGAGGAATCGCAACAGAAGTAAGCCATGGCACAGCTTTTTTAATCTTTATTATTTATCTCAGATTAATTTCTTTAACTTTCCATTTTTTCCCAGTCATTAGTAAACTGCCACTGAGTCATTGGATACAGTGGTATTTCTGTACATGATTCATCTTTCATAGATATTTTCAGGAACATACTATGCACGAAGCAAGAGTAGAGACCTGAAAATTTAGTTAACACGATAACGCGAAAATAACGCAAATTTTTACATAAAAAATGAACAATTACAGCTGTAATTCACGAATTATACAAAGTCCTGTAGTATTTTCACGAATTATTGTTTTATGTCACATAGTTACTTCTCACGACATATTTTACGTGGTTTTTGCATATTCGAATATGATTGCATGCAGAGTTGCCCAGTAGATTTCTTCAATTTATCATCATAAACTAAAACGTTTTACTTTCCATCACGCGTGTTTATGGACATAGATAACATGAGCGCAAATAATGATGCATCACTTTGAGTGAACATCCAGTGCACGGCCCTGCAAAAGTTGTAGTGTTCACGTCTACCAAGCACCACATTATCTACGGAATTCGCGCCAACTAGCTCGCCGAGTTTGTTTACATTCGTAACAGCGTCATGTTTTATCTAACAGTTCTTTATTTTTTACAAAGTGGCGCAGCAGTGAATAATGTGTTTATATGCATTTACTAATGTAGAATATATTTGTAGATTGAATTATTACGTATTTTAATCTTGTATTCTTCCAGGTAACTGTATTTTTATCATGCATATTCTCTGTGCATATGTGCGGTAAAAAATGGCATGTTTTGAACAAACAAAAGTTTTGTCAGCGGATCTAACGAAAAAATCTGTTGGTGAAAGTTTAGAAAGTTCATAAACATAAAACTTTTTTTTGTTTTTTGAAACGGTGCTTTTATAATTGTGTACAAATGGTTGACATAAGTCTCTTCATGAAACAGTATGCCCTTGCCAGTGCATTGTGGCCGTTGTTCCAGTAAGAAAATGTCAAATTGTTTTCAATGTTGTCTGTTGATAAAGGAAACTAGTGGGTTTTTTCTTAAAAACATAACTCTATACTTCTCTGGAAGTTAGGTATTTTTGCAAGGAAATAACAATTTATAAAAAAACACAGCTTTTCAATAGGAATAACACTGCCAATTTCAGATTTTACGAATAAAGTGACATTTCTCAAATTACGTATGTTTTTAAAAAGAGCACATGAAAAAATTGGAGCAATTCTCATGCAGAAACCTGCATTTTTTAGCAAAACAATAACAACTATTTTTGACAAAAATAACACCTACTTTTTAAAAAAAATTAACGCACATTTAAAAAAAATCTACTTTTTCAGGTTTCTAAGCATGAGCAATGCCCATAAAGAGTTTTTAAAATAAAATNCGCACATTTAAAAAAAATCTACTTTTTCAGGTTTCTAAGCATGAGCAATGCCCATAAAGAGTTTTTAAAATAAAATAAAATAAATAAATAAATAAACCAAAATGAAAAGAAAAAAGTATTATTAAAACTGGTTATTTACAGAAAGTTCCACCACCAAAAGCCCAGAAAGACAAGCTGCAAGATAGAGAAAGAAATTCACCATCAAAAGAGGAAACTGTGTTGGGGAAGCAAGTTAATGGATCAAAAGAAAGCCATAAGATTCCAATAAAAAGAGACACAAAGCATCACANACTGTGTTGGGGAAGCAAGTTAATGGATCAAAAGAAAGCCATAAGATTCCAATAAAAAGAGACACAAAGCATCACACATACAATCGAGCGACAGGGTGTAGCAATAAAAGAAATTTTACCATGTGTGAAGCAACGTCATTATAATCAGCAACCCGAAAAATAACTGCAACAAATCGGATAAACCTGGGAACTGCACGAGATATCAATATTGTTTTCTCAAATATCAGTTCACATAACTGGTCAAATAAAAAATTTTGAGCAGTCATTTCTTTTTAATCTCAAACCTGTCCAAAATACGTTACTAAAAATTGTAGAACTGTACAGAAATTTTGGTCAATTACCACATGGTGACAGCACTTTAAAATTATATTTCTCGTTTTGTCATCACTCTGTCGCTCAATGTGAAAAAGACTTCAAACAGTATGCCAGTGAAATGCTTTTATTTCATTCATTAAAATACACATTTCAGTTTTCTTGTTAATGGATAGAAAGGTGGTGGTTAAAATACTCTGTCATACAGTTCCATGTGGTTAATAAAGTTAAAATAGAAAAATATTAATAAAAACTATATGAAAGTTACAATAAAAATTACAGGTTAAGGGTTACAATAAAAATTACAGGCAAAGAATTTTTTTAGAGGCAATGAAGTGATGATTATAATGTTGGAACAAATTAATACATTGGTTGGTTCTAAATATTTGGATTCAAAGTCATACATATATAAAAATATGTAAACAAGTTTTTTTTTTAATAAAACATATGTGTTTTTGTTTCAGTCATAGTTGGTCAGCATAAAGATCCATGGGCTGCGGTAGCTATGGCATCCCTTCCTGAAAAACACACCAATATACGCTGAATGAGGAGCAGTGTGTTCAACAGGAAACAGCTTNAGCTATGGCATCCCTTCCTGAAAAACACACCAATATACGCTGAATGAGGAGCAGTGTGTTCAACAGGAAACAGCTTTATATATTCAAAGAACTGTGCAAAAATACTTTCAAAATTTTCTAAATTTTTTGAAAAGAAAAGGTAGCACAAAAAACATGCATAAGTAAACCAGAGGAGGTCAAGCAAACAACTGCCCTAGAATCCAGAGGCATAATTAGTGAGCTTTATGATGTGGGCAAGTCCCATTGCCTGTCTCGTGCACTACTGCACCTGGCAGTGCCAGCGAGGTGCANAGTGAGCTTTATGATGTGGGCAAGTCCCATTGCCTGTCTCGTGCACTACTGCACCTGGCAGTGCCAGCGAGGTGCAGCCTGCTTCCTTTGCTACTCGTCACGTTACCATGCAACAGGCGGAGGAAGATATTGATGCAAGTGATGCGACTAAGATGTGTGTTTTGAGAAGAAACGCGAGTGCTGATAGACCGGGTGACACTACTNTATTGATGCAAGTGATGCGACTAAGATGTGTGTTTTGAGAAGAAACGCGAGTGCTGATAGACCGGGTGACACTACTACTCTCTAAAAGGTAATGAATCGCATCATCCATTTGCATCACTGAAGGTTTTTGAATCATTTGACTGTTAACTGTGCTCGATTCTCAACTTCTTTTTTTTACTATAGTATAATTCCTTTTTTTGCACCACCCAATTTTACACATTCGTGATTTTTAGTTAAGGTTGCAAGTATGTCGCTGGGCTACCAAAAATATATAAAAGGACAGGAATTCAAGTACTCGCAGTGTAGTACTTGTCGACAGGCACACACACAAAGGACTACATATTTCCCACGCGGTTGTGCAATCATGACGTTTTGCTTGCTATGCCAGCTTCATTATGTGGCGAGTTGTAGGACACTGCAGTATGGTGGAAGGCTGCTGTTTGTAGGTAAACCTAGCAGCTAGGTAGCAAACTAGGGTGGGACGGGCAAATTGAAAATTTTCTGGTACAGCTGATGAATTTGGTTTGGAGCTGTGATTATCTTATGTTGAGGCCTGGCGGCTGCCTGGATTTTGTTATAAATTGGTGAGCTAGTTCCTAGTGTCCTAGTTTTGAGCTATTGCTTGAAGGTGGTAGGGCTCTCCCATCTCTGGTACTGCAGCTGGAATCATAATATTTGTTGTGTGATGCTGCATGTCCTGCAACTGGTTGGTCTTGTAGGTTATTGACGTGACCAGCTATGGCTTGTTTAGTGTCTGCTCTGTGGCCATTCATTCTCTGCCTGAGTGTGTTGGTGGTGGGCCCAATGTATTCTGCATTACAGTGTTGGCACTGTGGCTCAGAAATAAAATTTATCGTTGCACAGTTGTTGCCTTAAATGGGGTATGTGTGTGTGTATGTATATACATATACATGTATATAAATACACACACACAGAGAGAGAGAGAGAAAGAAAGAGAGAAAAAGAGAAAGAGAGAAAGAGAGAAAGAGAGAAAAAGAGAAAAAGAGAAAGAGAAAAAGAGAGAAAGAGAAAGAGAAAAAGAGAGAAAGAGAAAGAGAGAGAGAAGGAGAGATAAAGAGAGAGAGAGAGAGAAAGAGAGAGAGAAAGAGAAAGAGAGAGAGAAGGAGAGATAAAGAGAGAGAGAGAGAGAAAGAGAGAGAGNGATATACATGTATATAAATACACACACACAGAGAGAGAGAGAGAGAAAGAAAGAGAGAAAGAGAAAAAGAGAGAAAGAGAAAGAGATAAAGATAAAGAGAGAGAAAGAGATAAATAGAGAGAAAGAGATAAAGAGAGAAAGAGAAAGAGAGAGAGAAGGAGAGATAAAGAGAGAGAGAGAGAAAGAGAGAGCGAGAGGAGGGGGAGCTGGTCATGGTAAAGTGAGCAATTTTTGAATGCCCTCTCATTTGGAATAATTGTCAATAAAATAGATTTTATTTCAGCCTTAGATGTTAACTTCAGAGTGCAGTGGAATATAAGCAATGTGTTTATTACCACTTCTCCAGGTTATATTTTCCGACCACTCCAGCAGGTAAGGATCTGNGAGATAAAGAAATACCTAGAGTGGACTTCTCCAGGTTATATTTTCCGACCACTCCAGCAGGTAAGGATCTGCAATTCTTGGTATGAACACCAGGCAGCGCTAGTCCACTTTTGTGGCGACTGCGTGGAGAATTCAGCAGCGTTGCCACTGTGACATCTACCCTCTCTCTCATGTTGTCAAACTAGTGCACGGTGTCTATACCACGAAGCTGGGACAGACAAGATGGCGGACACCCAAGATACTACCTCAAACCGTGTATGTCCGTTTACGAAAAGAATGAGTTCTGTAAAATGTATTTACGTACAAAATGAAACTTAAAGTACACGTAGGAAACGGGAAACCGTTTAAAAACACTCATACGGTCTTAATAAAAAATTTAACAAAACTTTAAAAAATACGTGATAACTGTGCACGCTTTTACACTGACTGTCTGTAGGTGGTGTGTGTATCTCGGTGGGTTAGTGCGCAGGTGTGCACTGCATAGTTGTAGTTTTTAGAGTTCTAATATCTGTTGTGTGATGAAAATTGTTTAGTTATTTCATGTGATACATTATTGCAGTTTATAAATTTTGTTATTGTTACAATACACTAATTTCCAGAATCCCATTGTCTAAAAGCAATAATATGCAAGTAACAGCGCAGTGACATTGACTGGCTGNGGAAACCGTTTAAAAACACTCATACGGTCTTAATAAAAAATTTAACAAAACTTTAAAAAATACGTGATAACTGTGGATGTTTGCACGCTTTTACACTGACTGTCTGTAGGTGGTGTGTGTATCTCAGTGGGTTAGTGCGCAGGTGTGCACTGCATAGTTGTAGTTTTTAGAGTTCTAATATCTGTTGTGTGATGAAAATTGTTTAGTTATTTCATGTGAGACATTATTGCAGTTTATAAATTTTGTTATTGTTAGAATACACTAATTTCCAGAATCCCATTGTCTAAAAGCAATAATATGCAAGTAACAGCGCAGTGACATTGACTGGCTGNAATACACTAATTTCCAGAATCCCATTGTCTAAAAGCAATAATATGCAAGTAACAGCGCAGTGACATTGACTGGCTGTAGTGGTTCGCTAATTAAATCAATTGGTTTCTAAAGAAGATAATTTGAGCTGTGTAGCATTAGTAATGTTAACACACACACACATAAAATTAACTTTANATTGGTTTCTAAAGAAGATAATTTGAGCTGTGTAGCATTAGTAATGTTAACACACACACACATAAAATTAACTTTAGATTTTATGATAATTTTGCCTTCTTTTTAAGGGACTGGGAAAAAATGTAGGAAAGTGTAATAAGAGGGAAACTTATGCTGTAAAAACAGACATTGGGACCAAAAAAAGTGTGTGTAAAATGCATGAAAGTGTAAAATCACGGGTCTAATACAAGGATTCCACTGTATTTAAATTTTAAATAATGTGCTAACGTTTTAAAGAGTGGCGTAAATGTCCGTTGTACATAAATAAGAATACAGTACATTGTTTTCCATACATAAGCAGTGCCGTTACTCATATGATGTCCCATGCATTAATAGTACTCGTACTTAGAAACCTAAATAAATGCAGTCTTCAGGGGAATGAAACAATCTTCGTACTTTTGGATGCACCAAAAAACCCCTACATATAAGATTTGATTGCATTTGTAACCCTGTCCTTCTGTTGTGCCCATGGGTAGTAAAAATTGTGTATCGTGTAGTGCCGAATTAAACGACTTGCCCCTCTCGCAGAATTTAGGCACGAGAAACTTCATAAAACCCTTTTTAAATATTGGAAGAAAAACTGTTTTTGAAAATATGATACACTACATACTGCTAGTATCTTACTAACATATTAAAATTAACACTGTTAAGTGGTAGGGGAATGCTAGTAAAGAGGACAAAATACCCACGATGAATAAATTAAATGTAAATTNTAAAGAGGACAAAATACCCACGATGAATAAATTAAATGTAAATTTGCTGTATAAATTAACACTGCTCATTATGAAGATAATCTTATATGTTATAAAATATATTTCATTTGTAGAGTATAATCGTGCAAACAAAATGAGTGGTCGCTAAAGAAACAAGTATTTATTCACTCAACAAAACTTCGAGCACAAAGAACATAACTACTTTTAGGAGAAGTAAATTATAATTTTGTAAATACNTTATTCATTCAACAAAACTTCGGGCACAAAGAACATAACTACTTTTAGGAGAAGTAAATTATAATTTTGTAAATATGCCACAAAGTTAACACACGACAATGCCCTACCATCACAAATAATTCAAATTTTTACATATTGTACGTAAATTGTTANTTATTCACTCAACAAAACTTCGAGCACAAAGAACATAACTACTTTTAGGAGAAGTAAATTATAATTTTGTAAATACGCCACAAAGTTAACACACGACAATGCCCTACCATCACAAATAATTCAAATTTTTACATATTGTACGTAAATTGTTANGCCACAAAGTTAACACACGACAATGCCCTACCATCACAAATAATTCAAATTTTTACATATTGTACGTAAATTGTTAACATTATCCACTTGTAGACTAAGAGACGACAAACATTCCAGAATACATGCAATAATTTTGACATAGTGAATATATTTAGAAATAATTTATGTTCTTCTAGGTAAAAAATGTACACCATGAACAGAGAAATTATTTGATTTGACTGCGTTCACACACACCCGCACACTTTACTTTAGCGTAAGCTGCAAAGTCTGCAGTAAAGCTGGGTTTACAATAGAACAATTATGTGTTAAGACGTGTGCAGAAGAAAATAAAGGTTGTTGACTCGTGTATTGGCTTCCAATGGGACTTAGCAGGTCTTGTGTGTTGTTGGGATTTCCTTAAGCATTGAAATAAATAGTAATATTTAATATCTTAACTGAAACTCGTTAGGCGACGACCACTCGGAATACAGCAGAATGTGTTGTTGGTGGGAAACTGTTATTTACAGTGATGTAAGTATAAAATGTTTTACAAAGTAAGGTGTGTGCATATGTTAACAATTATATTTGTACACAAAAATAAGCTTCTATGAAAGAAAATGTCAGCTTTGAAGTATGATCTGCTTAAATATGGTCATGATAGACAAAGTTAGTTTAGGAACAAAAGTAAACATAACAGGCTTGCCGCCTGTTTCCATTTGCTAGAATTAAGAATTAAAACATTATTGGAAACTGCATATAGAGAATACGTGTTTCCGTACAACAGATAAGCGCTTATTGCATCATTTTTCATGGAAAATACTTTTATTGTAAACATAGCTTAACTATTAGCGATTGGCACAGAGTCATTACATTCAACCAACATTTAGTGTAGAAACAGNTTATTGTAAACATAGCTTAACTATTAGCGATTGGCACAGAGTCATTACATTCAACCAACATTTAGTGTAGAAACAATTATATTTTGTAACGCATCGTTGTTGTAGTCTGAAGTAGAACATTGCCACTCTCTTTGTTATGATTAGTTTTCTTGTGTTAGTTAGTGTTATCATTACTGATAATAACTTCAGTGTCAACTTTTTTCGCACTGTTAGGAGTTCGAAGTTTCAGTGTAGAATATAAAATGGTGTGCTGTGTTACTCTCGTGTAACTGTAGACACACACAGCTGTCAGTTTTGCAGACAATAACCACTAATGCACATTATTATTGTAAACACTAATCCTACAGAGACAAAAATTTCATTGTCACTTTAAAAAAAACTTCTGTTAGAATTGAGCTTCATGCATGATCATCAATATCCTTTTCCCGCAGTATGGGTTGATAATTTTAAATCTATGCGCCTACATTCCAGCACAGGTTAAGTATTTGTTTTCCGTCAAAATGCTTGTTCAGAATCTTTTCAGCTGGCTAGTTGCTGTAATGGATACAAAAATTAGTACACCTGTCGGAATGTATCAAGTATCGAGCCCAGTGGAGTATGCTTATATGCATAAGCGCATTTGCAAAATCCTGTATTTATGTTTTTAGGCAATTGCACAGATAGTCTTCTGAAGCTAAAATCACAGCAATACCTTAATGGTGATAAGAAATAATGAGGCCTCCAGGACAACACAATTTACCCCTTTCTGCATCTGAAGGACTGACTAAAAAAAACATTCCAGATGGGTGCCTATCAATATCAACCTTTGAGCCAGTTGAGTCACTTGGGTGAGTCAGGGGAGAGTCGAGTTGGGTTGGGCAAGAGTCGAATTGGGTCGGGCAANTGAGTTGATTCAGTTGGGCGAGGTGGGTGAGTCGATTCAGTTGGGCGAGGTGGGTGAGTCGAGTCAGTTGGGCGAGGTGGGCGAGTCGAGTCAGTTGGGCGAGTGAGAGAATGAAGAACCAATTTATTTGGAAAAACTGTTGATACTTTTCAAAAGTATTATAAAATAAAGCGATTAACATTACTAACCCCAAACCCACACTGATATCTATTCCTTTTCCCTCGTTCACTTTCTTCCATTTATGACCCCCCCTNACATTACTAACCCCAAACCCACACTGATATCTATTCCTTTTCCCTCGTTCACTTTCTTCCATTTATGACCCCCCCTCCTGGAAACTTCTAAAACCTTAGAAGGAAATTTACAACACAGGTGCATTTCAGGAATTTGGTTTTTACTGTCTCACCAAGTTTGAATTGTGGTACAGAAATATCTCTAAGAAAAATCTTTAAATCAGTTTTTAGAAAAACAGGCATCACTTTTGTTAGTTTTGTTTTCATCAGTTATTCAAAAGCAATTTGTACTCTTGACATTTTCGTTGGAATTTTCATCCTGCAATTCCCAACAAAAGGCCACTTTGGCAATAATTTAATTTCTTAACAGAAGATATATAAAATATTTGCATTCAGCAACCTTTCTCCAACCCAAAAATACATAATGTTAATATCTGTCATTCCCTTTCCACTGAAGTTATAGGCATCATATATATTTAACATTTTCCCCAAGTTCAAAATTTTTCAGCAGCACTGTTTTTTAATTAATTTTGCCATCACCATTATTCCTTTCAGTGTCTTCTTTAAATACTTTTCAACCCAATAATTCTTTTTTACATTTCAGTTCTTGCATGTAGATTTATCATGAAAACTGTGCATCGTCAGCCATTTTCCATTTCCATTCTACATTATGTTCATTGTCTTATTATGATTTTAACGGTTACTTCACACTTTTCTGAAACCCTGCCAAGGTCTACTTTCAGGTATCAGTTAAGTAACCTTCTGCTATGTGTAAACAAACCTATTTCCATGCGACTTCTATGCTCCAACTGTCAAATGTTTTGTTTACATTCATCAGCTGTCCAAGTAATGCTGGCATATTTAAATTGCATAACACATTAATTTTCATTATTTTATTGTGATTATATTTTACGGATTATTAAAGTATACATGTTATTCNAAATTGCATAACACATTAATTTTCATTATTTTATTGTGATTATATTTTACGGATTATTAAAGTATACATGTTATTCACAATATATCGTGATACACAAATTACATGTAAATATTTTACTATGACTATTTTAACTGTGTTAAAAACTGTGTGGGTGAAAGAGAGGATGAGTTAGAACTGTATATAGTGTAGAAGGTATTTAAGTGAATCCTCAAAAGGTGCGTCTAATGGAGATTAACATCCAAGCTGATAATATTAACTGGCCACTAGATTTTAACATTGTGTAAGGTATATTTCCAATGCTAGTTTTTTTTTGCTATATTACAAAAATCAATTTACAACTAGGTTATTTATCTATAATTTATTTATCTTTATGCATTGTTCACCATTAAAACTGGCTACTAAAACTAGTGCAGTAAAAGATTCAAAACTATTTTTTAACAGTATTATCCACGAAAAGTACATACTGGCCGAAGACAACCACAAACCAAATATGCTCAAATATCGAAAGTTACTTGAATTGCCTAGTTTTATTACACTGTGGTTCAGACAAAGTAATGTGATCATCCAGCCTTGAGAGAAAGTGTATTATCCAACTACATACATATGAGAGAGAGAGCGAGAGAGAGAGCGAGAGAGCGAGAGAGCGAGAGAGCGAGAGAGCGAGAGAGCGAGAGAGCGAGANTCCAGCCTTGTGAGAAAGTGTATTATCCAACTACATACATATTTGAGAGAGAGAGAGAGAGAGAGAGAGAGAGAGAGAGAGAGAGAGAGTGTGTGTGTGTGCACGTGCATGTGTGCGTGCATGTGTGCGTGCGCGTACATGTGTGCGTGCGCGTGTGTGTGTGAGTACTAAACTTTGAGCACTCGCACTTGTGTATTTTTAAACTTATTAATAATGGTTTATATTACACAGAGATTAATTTGCTGGGTTGCCCAATGGATAGAGTCATAACCAATTTTTTTGTAAGCATTACAAAACCAAAAACAGAGACCTAGTTCAATGTTATAGGTACAGCTGTTATATGCTAAGAGTTTTGGACAACACCGGGATCAGTTTCCCTACCTTGAAAACATGAACATCAAGTTAGCATCCTACCAGATGCACTCGCAGTACATTGCCAGCTTTACGAGTTTGGATGGATAAATGCAGCAAGATATCAGGCGAGAGGGGATGCCACACCTCGACTCGACAAGCAACAAAGTGTGAACTCAACTGAGTTGAAACCAACGGTGACAACACACACTGCTCCCTCGTGTAGTAACTATGTCATGCATTATCAAATCAATCATTCCTTCAAGTGCTTAACACCAACCACATTTACCTGTCACGTATCACACTTTCAGCAAAATTCCAGTACGTTACCATGTTCCTAAACAATAATGCTCAACTCCTTCCTTCGCCATCCTCAATGCCCCAAACACAATACAAGGAGAAAACAATTTATTGCATTTCTGCCACTCAAGATATAAACTAATACCAGCGTACACCATGAGACTCACCAAATAACCTCTCAAACCGGAATGCCACCTGGGCCAGTTGGATCGCAGAAAACCATCCAGCTAGCTACTGAGTTGCCACTAAAACACCAACAGTTATGCCCAAACTCAGATCCTTGAAACCAAACCCAAAGTTGAAGCAGCCACACCAAAGTGAGCGCCAAAGTTGGGGAGAAAGCATTGGTACTACGACCAATTCATGCCAACCAAGGTAAATAAATGTGTCTACTTCTTTGCTGATTATGTCATGAGCATACAGTAAGCTTCCTCTTGGCTCCTCATGTAAGTAGTTGACAAATACATTCTTATTATTTATGTATTTTTTATTTAAATATTTGTTGCTGCCTTCTAGTATGGAAATTAAACACTGAACAGTTCTTGATAAACATAAACAAGCAAAATTTATGCCACAATACTTTACACATCACGAAGTTATGAAAATCTGCTTTTTAGTTTATCTGCAATCTTATACTATTTTGAGATTACTTTCAGAGAATCAGCAACATGACAATCCAAAATGTAGTGTAACATAATATTAAACAGATAAACTGCCTTCACGCACCAAATTTAGGCACTTAATAAAGTTCTGAATGCCTTATTTTGTGTAGTTTTTCCACCCGAATAATTGTATGAAAGTTAGAGAAACTTTCTGCTGGAAGGGAATGATTCAGTTATTGTGTTCAAGTAGCCTATGTTGCTGATCAAAGATATGTATTTATCTTACTTCAATGACAATTGAAAGGTAGCAGAACTACATAATTATGCAAGGGAAAGAAAAATTCCCCAAGTAAATGCTTTCTAAAGTATTCGGAAACATTTTCAAAGATTTGTTTCTTTTATTCAATTAAAATAAACTCGTCATGCAGACATAGAGATTACTAGAGAGACGTTTAAGTGTGAGCATACAAATTCATGTGTGGTACTTGCTCAATGCAGGTGCATGTGTGCATATAAAATATGATATAAAATCTGGACACTATGTTAACAAAAACAATGAACAGTGTAACAGTATGTATCCTGTACAAAAATAAAATCTCTAGGGCCGCAAGTAAGATATGTTTCTTCAAAACTTCTTGCAGTACTTGTGTTTTAAACCACAAATTTAAATTTTCCTTAACTATACATAAAATAATTAATATTGAATTAATGCATAAAGTTCACAGGAAAATACTCTCACATTTGTACTGACCTTGGGTTTTGGTCTGTGAGTGTCAACTGCGTCTATTGGCAGTTTAACCAACTCCATCTTGCATCCATACGCTACCGGTGTCAGTTTGATGATGGTATGAAGCGGCACCTGCAGGTATGGAAGCTCATCTAAAAAAAACAAACACTGTGAGAATTCTGGAAATTCTTTGATGTGACATACTAAAATGTTCTGATAACAATGTGGAATCACGACAAATATCATTAGAAGTACATACAGGACTGAGACTCAACTTCTCACCAACGTTAAATTTTCTGTGAACACCAATAACAAACACTTTGAACAAAATGCTAGCTTCTAGTGATATTTACTTAATCACGACATAAACAACCTAAAATGCAACACGTGCATTTGGGAGCAAGGGAAAAGCAATGTTCCTTAACTTTCGTAACTCAAAGTGCAATCCCACTGCACCCAGTTCAGCTACGGTAAGCACTAGACAGTATCTGAGAACAAAGCCAGGAACTGCAGACAACTATCTCTTTGAGTTTAGTGTGTGGGACGTAAATTACCGCTACAAAAGTTAATCGTATTGTACAACTTTATGGATGCCAATATATAAAAAATCCTACACAGAACTGTTTTTATTAACTTGTCAAGCAAATATTTTTACCAGACTGAAACATTTCTGTCCTATTTCTGATGCCATAAAAATTTATATGTAACTGCAGCGCAATATATTATGCAAAATTAATGCACCAATATGTGAAAACAGTTGCTCACAAAGTCGGCAAAAGCCATTATCTCAAATTGCCCTTTCTTAGTTTCTCAATGCTAACTTTCAAAAACCCGTGAATTTAAAATGACATATCTGAAGCTAATTTACATCCTACGTCCTCTTAAGATGCACGCAACAGCAGATCACAATTGTGGAACAGCACATTTTAAATAGACACAAGGAGAGAGTGGAAGGGAACAGACGATGCCGACCTGCGGACTTGTCGAGGAAGTAGGCGAGAAGGCAGCGCAGCACTGCCTGGTGACAGACGACCAGGACGTTGCCTTGCCGCTCCAGCTCCATGATGACCGGCTCCAAGCGGGCCACCAGGTCCTCGTAGCTCTCCCCTCTGGGGTACCGGTACGTGAACTTGTTCTGGTCGCGGGCTGCAAAGTCCTCCGGGGATTTCTCTGCTATCTCCTCGTACGTCATCTCCTCGCAAATACCCTGCAACAGTAACAACCTGTGCTGCAATACTCGTCAGACGTCGGCAACAACTGCAAGTGCCTCGCTGGTCCAGCAGTCAGTGTGATAGAATCTGTGAGCTGGACATCATCTGGATAAGGTTCAAGATCCATCAGCCCTCAGACATTCACACAAGTATAGTACACCGTGGAATGTTTAGGTTCTCACAATGCACTGTATAGTGCAAACTACCGTATTATAATAAAGTCTCTTTCTGCCTCCAATTATTTCTATTGGGGTCTTACAGGACCACAGTATTCAGCTGTTACAAATGCATGCACTACTGCAGGTTCAGATTACACTCAGATGAATTTAATGTTGCAGCAGCGAAATCAATACCACCATAAACCATACTCCCCTTAACATTACATAATGTTTGCCACACATACCACACAGACATGCCTTGGAACCAACTTTTAAACTAAAAGAAAGATGTGAACCTCCTCAATTCTGATATTGCTGGTACCAGTAATTATCAAATGTCAACTGTAAAATTTATTATTTTAATTTTGTCTAGTCTCAAAAACTATCCCTGGCCACCAAAAAAGTATTTTATCTACAAACAGTACAATTCCAGTGTTCATTGCATTTAACCACAGAAACTTGAGTACAGAGGACACATATAAATACCCACACCAGCCTTCGCACGCATCACCTAGTGATATAATGCCACACACAAGAGCGTACCGCATCAATCTCGTTGAGAGCCTTCCACCTCTCCTGGGGTGCAGGGATGCCGGCGACAGACTGAATGGTCCTCTTCAGCCAGGAGGTCCAGACGCGGAGGCCGGGAATGTCCTGTTGCTGGATGTACTGCGCCAGCGCAGCGGCGTACTGCCTGCCTCGCGGCGACAGGTCCGAGTCCCCTCCTATGCGACCCTGTAGGTTGTGGTCGCTCTCCCCGTGCTGCAACCACAAGCGTGTACTATGTACCATGCAACAACCACTGTTGTACTGTCATGCAGTATTGTGCAAGTTTACCATCAAAATTAACACTGAGAAAATTTAGTTATTTACGTGGACAATTAATTAACTTTTCAAAGTGAAAGTTTGATTCAATAAAAAAGTTTACATCCAAGTTCCAGTTCTCTTAAAAAGACTAAACTCATCAAAAGTTCTTCGGAAAAAAAAGTTTCAAATGGCTACAATGAAACAAAGCACAGATACAGTTAACAAATAAACTTTAGAAATTATTATTCTGGCCGTACAAATAAACAAAAATGCCACAAACATGGTGTTGCACTGATGACAAAGGCATGTTTAGGCAGAAGTAAAGCCCTAAGACTGTCTGTGAAGGAATATAGTTTATGTGTAACAGTAATAATAGCCATTAGGTGTTTTAATATTTTTTGTCATTGGAGTAGGTCTGGAAACACAGTTGACCATTACATTTTTTGGTGCAGTTTAGATTGAGAGAAAGAGATGGTGGCTTTGGCACAGGTTTCTAAAAAGTTTCAGAGAGACAAAAACTAATTTTGATTTGATTGGCAGTAGTCACATCACACCATGCCCCCACTTATGCCCAGTTGCACCATTGAGGTTCAGCAATGATCTAGTGTCAAATACCGGCTTGATCCTGGTTCAGCACATTTGGCCGTTGCACCATTGTGTTCTGCGCGCCGGACTAAGATCAATTTGAACTTCGCCTTGAACCGTGCATTTTGGCGGTTCAGGAGGATGATCTCGGATCAAGGAAATACGAGTGCTTTATTTTAAAATGTTAAAGTTATATTGAAAAGTAATTTTGTTTTTAAAATGGCATAAACATTCAAATATTCTGTATTTAAGCTCTGTTTGGCACATAAAATTACATATTAAGTGTTTATAAAGTGAATAGAGAAATATAAAAGCCTGTGTTGAATAAAGGTTATGTAAAGATAAAAGCACAGTTTAATATATTTATTTACTAGAAATTACATTTGTAATATTTACATAATTTAAAATGGGTTCAATTGTTTTTTACTGTTGTAAAATTTAAACTGAGGCATTTTAAAATGTCTTAAGATACAATGCACTTATTTAATTAAAGTTGGTATTTATGTTTTGTAAAGAGAGAATGATATTCATGCTTATCCCTCCGAGAAAACAAAACGGAAAACTGGAAAAGCCATTCAGAATATCAGAAACTGTCCTAATTTTCCGCACGAGCTAAATCTCGCGTCAAATTTTTTGCTCACGAAAGAGCAGCCATAGCCGACAAAAGTAGTTTGAAAATACGCAAACAGGTAGCGCTAAGTACAATTATTTTCTTGGGAATTCAAAACAACATTATACACACTTGAAAATCATTCAGTAAAATTCGTACAACAAATATTTTACTTAAAACAGACAAAAGATTGCACCATCTAGTTCTATGTACACTACCTTCTTCAATAACATTGGTATTAAAATAACAAAAAAAGTGTGTCCACGGGGACTTTTATATTGTCTCCGAACTGTAAAATAAACAGTTGCATCATGACGTCACGAAACGAGAGCCAATCACAAACAGCGTTTCATCTCAATCCCAGTTCTGAACCGAGATCAGGCGATCTAAGATCGGAACTCGGCAGTTCGCGTTGGTGCAACACTCGTACATTAGAGCGCGGATCCAACAGAAGATCGTGTTTGAACCAAGATCATAGGATCTTGGTTCAAGGCTGTTAATGGTGCAACCGGGCATTAGGCAACTTTGGGGGCGTGATGCAGCCAGCCTACGAATATGAGGGGTGGGGTGGCGAGCAGTGGCGACCTTGACCTTAGCTGGAAGCATCTGCCGCCATCTAAAAGAATCAAACTGACCGTCAAAAAGTGAGCAATGCAATGCATACACCAGCAGCACCAACAACTGGTTTTCTTTTTAATTTCATTTAGGCCTAACAAGTTTTATATTAAATTATTTCCACTACAATAGGTGAGTAGAGTGCCAGGAGAGAATGTCTCTCCTGTCTTCATGAATTATTTAGCAATGCAAGTCTTTTGGAGTCTGAGCTTATAATGGCTACCGCAACACTGTTCTTAAAGTCCGTCTTGCTCATTTTCTCGTGAATTTTTTTGGGACTCTGCTATGTAATGTGCTGAAAACTGCATCACTGGTAACAAATATGTTGAAATATTCTGATTAATTTAATAAGTTTTATAATGGTGCCTTTATTCATAAACTCATGCTTCTGAATTAACTAAATGAACTAGGCAAGCTGTTGCTTCGACTGTCGTTTTGTCGAGTGGCGACCACAGCATCATTTTAGTGTTCCATGTAACCCAGTCCTGGATTAGTCTCTCTCTATACAAAAAAAAAAAAAGGGCCATAATAAGTGCCCCTTTTGATCTCAAATAAAATTGTATAAAAATTCATAAACAAAGACCTGCCAGTTTGAAGAACGTGTATGTTCACATACTTTTGGTCATTGGAGCACATGTACTCGACAACTCCCGAGCCAGTAATTAACACTTCAAACTATAGCAGCAGCCGAGGAACAAATAATGAAGACTCGCAGGGCTGTGGAGTAAAGCCTGTTGCTAAATAGTAACATTAATTTTGCAAGTCTCTACTCATGGGATGAGATAAAATTATGAGTCCACTTAACATTAGCATATACAAAATAACAAAATTAATAAATTGGATTTATTACTGCAAATACAGTCTCACAACTTAATTTGTGTATAAGATAATATAGTTAGACAATTTAGACTAAGTTTGTAATCACTTTGATTTTTAACACCGAGATTCCAAACAGAAAGTCTGGCATGCAGCAATTTAATATTTACTTAATACAATAAATGATAACATTAAAGAACTGAGTGTGAACATATTGAAACATTACTCACTCTCGTCACGTAAATAGTCCGGGGGATGATGTGAATGTTCATGAGATAGTATACAATCCTGCTCTGGATGTGTCCCTCGTGCTTGTGCACAACGACCTTCTCTCCTGCAAACGCAAACAAGATGTAACTTACATATGTTTTTGTTTCCAATAACTATGCGACAGATTTACACAACCAATTAGCAGAAAGCATTAAAATGGTAATGGTTAAGACAAAGAACACCTTACAATTAGTAAAATTATCACTCGCTTCCTAATGGAAATGAAGTCAATCAACTTTCAGAAGCTTTTATCCACTTCCTTTCACTGTACACTGCCATTATGCCATGAAACTGTATTTTTAACAACTGACACGACAATAACAATATTTTATGAGGTTACTGTAATGATACAACATTACCATAGTTATTTTAATATAAGACAACCCAAATATTTTACTTTGGTCTAAAGAAAAATTTTCATTTCACCAAAAAATTATAGCAATGTACACCATAAATGCATTAAGACATAAGGAAGTCACACTTACTTCATCCATTTCTCTATTTTTTTATAATAATAAGAACAGCCTTAACATTTTTAAAAATTTGTTATGTGATTTGTACTGCAATAAGATATGTATCTAGTCCAAAATGCAGACCATCAAATGATACTACTCAAGCAGAAACATTAACATCAATAATTTTAGTATGCAAAAAATAAGACCATCTACAATTTTTCGTAAATAAAAATTGGAATAAACCTTGTCTTATACTCTGGTAAATATGGTAACAGCAGTCAACGTTGCTCCTGAAACTGTCAAATTGTATGATGCCAAACTTAATTCTTTATGTAGTCTATCATCAGAGTATATTTCACAGAAGTCAAATTTATCATTATGCTTAATGGAAATACCCTTTTATTCATATACATTGAGTTTAACCTTGATATTTATTCAGTTTTGTTGGTCAGAAGCATTTTTGTATTGTTACAATTAAGAATTGTTTTCTCCAAGGACATTATTTTTATCTAGTTGGAGTGTGTAACAGTAGTATAGCGACATCAACTCGAGTACAAAAAAGGTTTCAATAAATATGTGATATTAATTTAATATTTTTTTGGTTCTCCGAAGCTGGATGTAAGTAGTTAACAACCGCGCCGTTGTGTTATAGTGTTCATTAAGTTATGAACGTACTGTTCTTGTTGATGTTGAGGTGAAGTGAAGTCGATAGTGTGGTTATGGTTGCCATTACCACCGAGCTTCAGTTAATCATATTCCATTACGTGATTGAGAAGATCAATGAAGTTACAAGTGACAATATGGTCAGCCAAGAAAAATGCAGTCGAAAGCACAACCGTCTTGTACCAAGACAGGCATGAAATCACAATCTTGGCGAGGCACTACATTAGTGGCAGTGGAAAAGGATGAACAGTGTGTTGTGTGTGTGTTAAACCCAATTTAATTTACAAATAAGTTTGTGTCGTTATCTACAGATGACAGGATGCAACTGGTGAAGGAGCAAAAACTTTGTTTTAATTGCATAAAGGGAGGTCACACTTCATGAATGCGTTTGTCAAAATTTTTGTGTAGAATGTGCAATGGTAAACATCATTCATTTCACCGTCAAGCAGTAGAAGTTGCAGGTGTTGGGCAAACCTCAGCGTGTGGTGATAAAGGTGTAGTGTCATGTTCAATAAGACCAGCTGACTGCCGGGAAAAACAGTTTGATGTAAGAGCTATTGTTCTTACAAACATAACACATTGTATGCCGTATGCCATCCTCAACAATTGCTTTAGAGAGTACGACACACCTTGCAGACTTGAACTGGCAGACCCCTCATTCAATGTCCCTGGGTCAATTGATATACTTTTGTTAGCCGACATAGTTAGCTAAGCTATGACTGGTGCCAAAATCCCAGGTGAGCCTCATGCATTTCATTCAGTCTTTGGTTGGGAGGTGACTGGAAAGGCCCTCTGTGAACCATGTGCAAATCGTGTAACAGCTGTGTAATTTCTTGTATGAACTAACATGGACATGGAGCTAAGACAGTTTGGGAGATTGAAGAGGTCCCAAGGCTAGAGTTTGTGTCGCAAGATGACCAGCAATGTGAGGAACATTTTGTCACAACCCATACCAGGGCACCAGATAGTAGATACATTCTTTGTGTGCCATTCAGACAGTTCTGCTCTTGAATATGGAGACTCTATACAGCAGGCCTTGACCAGATTCAAACCTCTTGAAGCAAAATTTTGCAGGATTCCAAAATTGGCTCGTGAGTACAAGGCCTTAATGGAAGAGTATGAGGAACTGGGTCACAGGACACCATTGATGAGCATACCAGAATACCAAGCTGCAGGCACAGTAGAGACCAGTGATACTCAGAAGTCTAGTGTTGTGCCCATGCACATCATCCCTCATCACACAGTATATAAGGAGACAAGTTCAACAACCAAGGTACGTGTTGTATTTGATGGCTCAGCAAAGACAGCTAACGCGAGTGTTCTTGATCTTCCCATAACTAAGCGAGGCATATTGTCAACTATTGCTAGGCTGTTTGATTCAAGGGTGTCCCCAGTGGTTGTCTGGGTAAAGGTACTGCTTCAGATACTTTGGACATTAGCGCTGGATTGGGATGAACATGTTCCTAGCAACATTGTTGACAAATGGCTGCATTTTAAAGGGTCACTGAATTCTTAGCCAGTGTAAGAACTCCTAGGTATGTCTGGACCATTGCTTTCTCAAGTATTCAGTTTCATGACTTTCGTGATGCCTTAGAAAAGGCGTATGCTGCTGTACTTTATGTTACTTTATCCTAAAGGTGTGGTTTCAGTACACTTGGTAACGTCGAAATCCAAGGTTGCACCTCTAAAAACGTTGTCTATTCCAAGACTTGAGCTTTCTGGGGCCTTGTTGTTGGCCAGGTTGTGGAGCTATGCAAACACAATGTATGTGAACATGATAGCAGATGTTGCTCTCTTCATGTGGACAGATTCTACCACTGTCCTCTCATGGCTCAGGTCTTCTCCTCATAAGTTCAAGTCATTTGTGGCAAACTGAGTATCAGGTTGAAATGTTTTGCGAAGTTGAATCTTGCGAGTACAAACCAGTGCAGGTATGTGTTCCAATTGCTGAATCCAACCAGGAGGGGAGTGTTAAGTTATTGGAGTCCTTTTCTTCCTTGTCAGGCCTGAAGAGTGACTGCCTGGCTTATCAGAGCTCAAGATGCCTTTCAAAACAAACCTTGCACAACAGCCCACTACCTCGCATATGAAGAAATTCAATTGGCATTGGTCTTTTGGTTTTTTTTTTTTTTGTAGAACAATACTACTTTTCAGATGAAATTGAGCTACTTAAAAGAGGTGAAAGTTCCCGTACTCTTAGAAGTATGCACCCCTTTCTCGATACCCAGGGTGTTGTTAGGGTGGGCGGCAGATTGCAACATTCGTCCTTAGGTGATGGAGCCAAACGCCCAATTTTGATTCCAGGAAAAATTTCATTTAGACAATTTCAATAATCAATTTCTTTCATGTTGCTTACTTGCATGCAGGACCGCAAAATACCCACTCCCTAATTCAAAGACAATTTTGGATTCTAAGTGCTCGGCGTATCGTTCAACAGCAGATGCACAAATGTGTTCGTTTTTTAAGTGCAGTCCCAAGGCTCATGCACCTCTCGTGGGACGCCTGCCAGAGTCCACATTTTGTCAGATTCGTCCATTCCTAAAGGTTGGCGTAGATTTTGGTGAACCATTTGTAACCAAACCAGTCAAGACACAAAAGACAACTTCTATGAAGAGCTACCTGTGCTTGTCCACCAAGGCGGTGCATTTGGAGCTGGTTTCTTCACTTTCCACAGATGCCTTTGTTGCAGCTCTTAAGCGATTTGTATCACTCAGGGGGACCCCTGCTGAGATGTATTCTGACCAAGGTACAAATTTTGTTGGTGCAGCACGGCAACTGAGGGAGCTGTACCAAGCCATTTTTACAGAACCAATGTGGCAATCTCTTCAAACACAACTCATTCAGCTCAACATCAGGTGACACTTAACCCTCCTATGAGCCCTCACTTCGGAGGATTATGGGAGGTGGCTATTAAGCCTGTCAAAGACCCACATGAGGCGAGTTATAGGTGATCAGGTTCTTACATTTGAGGAGTTGGCAACCTAGTTTGCTGAAATTTCCACCATAAACTCCCGACTACTTTGCCCACTCTTCACTGATCCATTGAAATTTGACGTTCTGACTCATGGGCACTTTTAAGTTGGTGCACCGCTGGTTGGCCTACCTGAAGAAAACCTGTTGACAGTGACGAGCAACAGATTGACTCACTGGCAGCTCGTATGCAGATTGAAGCAGTCCATCTGGAAACGCTGGAGCTCAGAGTATCTTCACACTCTGCATCAAAGGACCAAATGGAATGTTCCAGTACCAAACAGAAAGGAAGGTATGCTAGTATTGGTGAAGGACACTCAGTGGAAGACAGCAAGAATTGTGAAGACTCATCCTGGTACAGATGGTATTGTAAGAGTAGTTACTCTAACGACCACAAATAAAACCATGCAAAGACCTGTGACAAAGATTTGTCGGTTACCCCTAAATTAGATCGCCTGTGATGTATAATCCCACTTTGGGTAATTTTCTAGTTTAGGGGCTTTTCTGAAAATAAGAAAAAAAACTCCAGAAAGTGGTATATTTCGACTCTACTAATAACGTAGAACACGAATATACTAGGGGCATTAACGTACGACGAATTTCCTAACATGTACCCACCTAACCTAACAGAACCTAACTCCACGATGGGTGAATCACTATTTTACGTTTTTAAACTAACCTAGGATTGTACGGCTCTAAACTAACCTAGGATTGTAAGGTTGTACAGTAATATAAGATTATACAATATTAAAAAAATCTCCGATCAACACCCTACAATCACAGACTACATGGGAACCCTATAATCCTACGTTATTTTAAATAACTACAATCCTAGGTTAGTTAAAATCGCTACAATCCTAGGTTAGTTTAAAAATGTAAAATAGTGATTCACCCATCGTGGGGTTAGGTTCTGTTCGGTTAGGTGGGCACATATTATACAATTAGTCATACGTTAACTACGCTACTATAGTCGTGTTCTGCGTTACCTACGAATAATCCAAGGTTAGTATAGAAAGAATGTGAAATTGTGCTGTATAAACGTCCGGAAAAAGCCTTGTTTGACTTACGTAATATAACTACATTTGCACGTTAAGCTACCGGATAGGATTTGTGGGTTTCACACTAAACTACGAATTTAGGATTTTAGGGATTTAAAGGAACGTAAAACCCACACAAATAATATAAATGCACTCACCAATGTAGGCGGGTTGTACATACTCTTGTCAACGGCCCATTCAACGTCAGATCACTCGATGAAATCACAGTTTTCACGAAGCACCACATACGCGAATATAACGCACTGAAACACTCATTTACAGCCGAATATATATACAGAAGCACTCGTTAATAGGCTAATATAACGCAGAAACGTAGTCTTGCTTGCTTTTTTTCCGTCTTAAATCACGAACGAAGCACCATCGAACTGACCACGACCGCTGCCTGCATGCATACTAACGTAAGGCCGGCGATGACATCTAACGCCGGTAGATTGCGTGAAATCTGCACTGCGTAGCCATTAATAATGGCGGCACACGTTAGTCAACGTAAACATCAGTTACTCGTACATGTAGCGAGTATTTTTAATATGTTGTACTTATTTTAACAGTACGGCCGCTTCAATATCAACTAGGCTATGCTGAATTCATTTAAACAACTTTTGTTGGCATAAAACGTTTCGTTCAAAACGTAAACAAACTGTCAGAAACAGTCACCTCACAAACTTGTTCAATTTTTTAAAATATGTTGTACTTATTTTAAAGCCATGCCCCCAATATATTCGTGTTCTACGTTATTAGTAGAGTCGAAATATACCACTTTCTGGAGTTTTTTTTCTTATTTTCAGGAAAGCCCCTCAAGTAGAAAATTACCCCACTTTGCCTTGTGGTGTAGTTACAAGTGGATGTAATTTTTTTTATTCTTAATTACTAGTTACCAGTGTATTGTGTTAACCGTTTAAGGTGTAGAAAATGTACCATTTTTGGTGGGCGGTATATTAAGAATTGTTTTCTCCAAGGACATTGTTTATTAAGATGGTGTGTGTGACAGTAGCATGGCGGCATCAACTTGTGTACAAAAAACGTTTCAATAAATGTGTGATATTAATTCAATAGTTACTAAAAATACTTCCAATCACC
>NQII01001664.1:262582-297436 GCA_002778355.1 Clitarchus hookeri
GCCCATTGCACTTTCGTCGTCAATGAATTTGAGACAAGCAACTATTATGAAGCTACTGCACATCTTACTAGATTAATATGGGAATGGTCTCGGATGCGAGCAAAACATGATACATGACAGGGAACATGGGGAGACCAATAGCAACTGTTGTGTTGGTGTCCTTGAAATTTCACTATCTGATGTGAGCCAAGCTGTTTGCAGTTCATCACAGAGTGCAAGTACACATTTTCTGTATGTGAAGAATCCTCTTACATAACATTGGCAAACTTTTTAACAAACTATCTAAACAATTATGATTTTGTACAGAAAATTTTTACAATACAAAAGGTAACAAATATAAAACCTAGTGCACAGCAAACTAAATTCTCTCTTACCTGTGTTAATAATTTTCATGAAACTAAACATGGCTTCTGTCTTCTCATCGAGTGGTTCATACCGCTCTTGATAATGTGATATTCGTTGAATAAAGTCTCGCAGAGCCATTTCCTTGTTCATGTTCTGATAGTCCGGGCTGTTTATTTTCACCTCCTAATATCAGAAAAGATACAAAACCCAAATGTAATGTGCAAAAGAACAGAGCAAGAGTTTTCAGAAACTACATGTTTTGTTCCTCAAGGTTAGTTGCCAGTTACATAGTCAAATTTTTAAAAAATGTTTTTGGCAGAGATTTTTAAAAAGTTACTACGGTAGTTGCCATGTACAGCACAATTAACCACTGTCATAAACTAATTACGTACAAGAGACCATGACAAGCTTCCAAATTGGGATGAAAAGGTGCCAGTCAACATAACGAGACCTTAAGATGGAGAAGTGATGGCATACATTTGAAGTATCCTAAGATGACAAAGCAGCTAATGGTAAAATGCACTAGATCACCACAGTGGGAAGCAAGCATGCTACCCACACGACCACCATGAACCCTACTTTGAGTAATTATTGCAAGAGCCTTTCCTGTACTGTAAGGATTGCAACAGTGAGAAAATTCACAGCCAATCACATCTTCACATGATTTCTTATTACAATGGCAATCATCCATTGAAGTAAAACAACACACAACTCATTACAAACCATTCACAAGGGCTACACTGGGGATGACTTAAGTTAAGACAACCAAATCCACTGAACAGAGGTGTTGACACGTCCTGTTGGAATATTAGAGTTAAAAATCTGCTCACAGGACTGCATGCAATTACTCAGGTTGCCATAACCTTAATTTTCTCGAGACATACTATTGTACTGAAATATTTATAAAAATACCACAAGTACTGAAAGACATGTGAAATCATTTAATTTCTATCTACTTTAAACACATACATCAGAAAGCAAACTGCAAGTATATTACACTCAATTCTAGCTGGAAAAAATCTATAGTTCCAAGTACAGTTTCTTGCAGAGCAGCTGTAAAACATTAACGAAACTTACCCTAATATTCTGCTCAATTATTTGTGGGTCATCACACACAGACTCCACAAAGAACAGCTTGAATCCCATCTGATTTACAACAATATCGTGGATCAAAAGTCGTCTATCAGCAGTCGAATTGGTGGCGTCAAAAACCTGTGAAAATAAGTAGAGTTCCTTTACAACTGAAACAGACACACATGCCTCAACACAATTAATTTTTGAACATCTGAATTTTTGAAGAATATGAAATTGATATACTGATTACATGCAAAACAGCTCTGAAACTGCCTTACACGTTTTGATACATATTTGGTCAAACAACTGACAGTTTCCAATAAATATAAACAAAATGTGTTGTCAGTCAATAACAACTGGCAAATATGGCAATGAGTTTGGATAAAACTGTTTAGGTGAGAGAAACAGATTTTACCGTTCCGACATCAACTCAAGGCTCTTTTTGCTATGCACACAGCCACACGTTAAAATGAAAAGCAAAAAAAAATCAGTTCAAACATTTAGGGGCATGCCCAGGACTGATCGCGGGGGAGAAGAGACGGGGTTGTGTTGTCGAGGCTGGGGAAGGATACTGCGTAGTTTCTTATAGAGTCCGGCGGACTGAGTAGTCTGGTAAGAAAACAGTGTCCGTCTCTACCTTGTCCGGAGGACTCCCAGGTCCGTGGAATGGACGTCGAGTGACAAACAACTCCTCTGGTCGTGAGCTCTATTCACTCTTCCGATGGGTCGTTCGGGATCCCACAGGAAATGGTGAGCTCGGTCGGGCGACTGTTTGGGTCGACTTGGTTCCAATGAATGGTTAATTGGAAAGAATGAAGATATAGATGGATGCACGCATGTAGTGGGAAACATGATTTTCAACCAGCTGGCAAACTATCATACGGTTACAAAATTTGAAACTGTAAATAGGCCATATTTGGTTTACAACTATGACTCTACTAAGTTTACACTTTCATTTTCATCCAGTGTCAAACAGTACGTAATTTGCTGTGGGTTATGCACACATTTCATTCTAGTAACCTTTAATGACCAAAAGAAATCCTACAATGCAAAAGCATCTTCATAATTGTATATTTTAAAAAATTTCGAATAAACAAAACATTTGCATTTTTCTTTCCTTTTGCCACTGCCCCTTCTAAATATAATAGTCCTTATCTGCCAACCGAAAAAAAATTCAGATTAGCAACATCTTTGGTAGTAAAATTAAGTGCCTGAAACATGGGGTTTTCATTTACTACAAATTTGAAGTTTGCTACCTATTAGCTGCAACACGTGTTCACTTGGGTTGCTCAAGAATGATAAAAAATAAATTAATAAAATGCTCAACTCACGGCAACTTCGCCGCCTCCATTTTCCAGCCAGTTGCAGACATCCTTCATGGCATCGATGGCGCACTGGGTTCTGATAGCCATAGCTTCCCTGTTGTCCGGACGGAAAAAATCATGGTTCTTGTAAGCCGTAGTCACCTGCCGCCTGTACTCACCCAGGTTGAACACTGCAGATCACACCAGCAGAAACAGCCATCAGAACCCTGTCAAAACTATAATGATGGATTATGTAGCTATGAATAAATGCCAGAGTACAATCAGCATTACTGAAAAATGCCAGCCTCCTACACATCGGAACTCAGCAATAGATATAATTCCTCAAACATAAAGATTGTTATTGTACGTTTTGAAATGTGACTGTCCCTAAACCACACTATTAATTTTCAAATTTTAGCATTCATATAAATTTGAGAACGAAGTTGACAAAATGTGGACATGTTTCGATAGAACCAAGTTGGTTGTATAACTACAGATACATTTGAAGATATGTCACAATGTCAAAGGTTGACTGCTGTAATTACACTTTGATGTAAATTTAATTTTCAAATTTGAATAATACTGCTGTGTTGCGAAGCCAAACCGCACATGAACAGTTGAAAGCATTGTGATGTTTCTGAACATTCAAACAAAACTTTAATTTTAACTCACCAAGACATACTTTTTAGGAGACATCTTTTAACTTTATTGTGAAATGTGCGTTCTGACAGCATAAAGGCACCAAGGTTTTGTAATATGAAGTAGCTTAATAACCACATTTCGCAACCGCGTGCTGTTTGTAATTTCAAAGTTCAGAGGACTCTTGAAGCCAGCCACTGTTGCTGGACGCGATCCTGAATGGCTGAACCCACCACGCCAATACACAAAAATGTCAGATAAACACTGAACCGATGAATATTTTCCCAGCAAACATACCTGCTCAGGTAACGTTTTGGTGACGTCACAGCCACATATCTATTTTTGTGACAGCTTGGCGAGAATATTTGGCAACCNCCAATAACTCAAGTCCCTGCCGTAAGTAGTGACGCTTGGGGACGACATTTCTTCACCCCAGAAAAAACGTGAAAACTTAAAGGTTGCTCCTGTTTAGGCTATTTTACATATTTGTGTTTGCGGCTGCAACCTCGTGGAGGCACGACTACTGCGATGCTGCATCATCCTGTTGCCGCAGGCTTTTTAAGCTTTACGATTACAATACAATGACGTTCACGTCACAAGACAGGTATTCGCAAGCAACGCTAAGACGCCACCTCGTGCCTTTCTGGCAGTGAAACACAAGGAAAGGCGATAAGTCCCCGAAAAATGTCTGGTACCACTACAAGTAAAATACTGCATTTCCACGACAAACTGTTTTATGAAACAAAATCGTTTATGCATTATCACGGTTTTAATAAATTTGAAGTCTAAAGTACTAGCTTGATAAAATTCAACTTTAGTTTTACACATTCCACAGTATCATGATGTAAAATTTTGTTCTAATTTACTTGTGACACCACAAAAATATTCTTGAAAACTAGTATCCAAAAAATACTTTTGTAAGAAATACAAAAAATATTACAGTGTAGGAAAGGGAAGAGCTTGGCATTGAGACGGGACAAAACTCTGCTGCTGGTGTTCTGCGTCGCACTTGGCAGACGTTAACACGCGGTTTGCACTTTGTAGTTCATTCACGGTTACTTCCTACTTGTTCTACTTCCAGGATATTCCTCCACCTCATGTAAACAAAGCTTAACCAAGCCTAGCAAATTACACCAAAGGGACAACGCACCACATTCGTGTGCACTCAGTGTAATAATGTAATAATATTTTGTATGAGAACTATCTCTGACTAGGCATCGCCAACACACCTATTTTCTCCCCATTTTAATTTATATTAATTACAAATTAAATATATTAATTTAAAAAACAAAGTTTGTAAAAGTAAAAGTTCAATTTAATAAAATGCAAGGTATTTTTATGTTAAGACAAGTGTAAAAAGCTTGTGATGCAGGGAGTATTCAGGAAACAGTGGAGCGCGTCATACACTGGGTTTAATTAGAAACGTAAAAACTAAATTGTTACCGGGCGAAGCCGGGCCGGTTAGCCAGTCTATTATAAGTTTTTAATTACTTCCTGCCAACCAGGCGTCTCGCCATCTTATGACGCTACGCCACTGCCTCAATGAAGGAGAACTGGGAGAGGAAGGTGACAGTTATTTCAGCGACAAAGGTGTGAGCGAGGACCTGCGGTTGTTGGGACTCTTATTTATAGAGCTGGCACGGACGGACGCCTCCCTAAGCGGATGGAGATAGCTGTGCGTCCCGAGAGGTTATTGTGGGCGCAGTGAACGGCAGTCACTCAGCCAGGACAGAGGGTTACCAGAAACCCGGCAAAAGAAGGCCATTTTTTTTAGGTCCAGCCTGATTTTTGTGGTAATCAAAAATCTTCGGTTTTTTTTTAACTATTTGTCTACTCATTATTTTGACAATTAGTTTATGTCTAACAAAACATTTCATATAAGTTATTTTAATTATTTTTTTTCAATTTCGTATTTAGAGTCATTTTTATACTGCGGTGTGTGTGTGTTAAAATGTTATGTGTAAAGTAACTGTAAGCATACACATTTATCTTCTGGCACTTAGCAGTCATACTTTGTGAAATGATAATGTGAGGATTAATTTATGTTATTACTTAAAGTTTCAAAAGTATTTTCTTCAAACAATAGTGGCATGATGAAATTTTATTTGCAACATTATTAAGATTAATTATATGTGAAACATATTAATGTACGGTTCTCCAATATACATAATTTGCGGCGCCAATGAAGCTATTGGCCTCCTTTTTAATAAAACGTATTTTCCCGGAGTGAATTCTCCCCTTTTTTTACCCTGAACATCAGGTAACCCTATAACCCGGGTTACGTCATATGGCACAATGCTAACACCGGTGGAGGTAAAGTGTGATCAAGACGGAGCTTGGCGACAGAATGCACGGGCAGGGAAAACGGGAGCAGCACGAGATAACCCGTTGGCTAAAAGCAAAGTTTACCATACCACTCGCCTCACCTTGGTGGGAGGCCGGAGGAGGGTAAAGCAGTTGTTACAAGACGCAAGATACAAGCAAAACCCGTGCAAGATGGCACTCTGGCTCTCGTATCGCCTTGAGTACGGCAAAATATATAACGCGCATCTCTCATAAGCATGAAGTTGAACGCCATCTTGAACAATTCAAACAATTAAACTTTTAGCGAACTCGCACAACTTGCTTGCTGCTCTGCATCGCCTCCCTTGCCCCGTGTCAAGGGCAGAGCGCTAACCCGAGGAGCACGCGGAGATTTACAAAGGAGTGCCGCTGTCGCGATATCAGGACTCGTGCGCCCCCGTCCTTGAGCGGACTGAATGTCTGATGGGGTTATCCTTGCAAGAATGTTATGGCCATCGCCCTCACCTTTCAGCGTGACTCGAGGCGCGGAGAACTTTCTGGATCTCGATAGTCTCGTTGACTATTCAAGCCGCGACGAGCCTCGGAGCCGACAGACTAGATTTTGGAGGATTGTACGACCTTCGGCGCCATGTGTGCAAAGTCTGCGGACTGCTAGTATCGGTACAGCGGAGCGTGGGGCTGAAGGACGGGACTACTGAACTGGATGCGCGAGTGATAAGACATTTGGAATGATGGCAATAGACGGACTGAATATGTGTACATAATGAGTGTGAATTGACTTATCAAAATAGAGACAGTGATAAGGACTTTAATTAGAACCGTAATAAGGCATCAAAATGTGCGCTCACGAGAATAACACAGGTGATAGTGGAGATTGGTAGTTTAGTGTTGTAAATAATAGCTGGCTGAATATTTATAGTGTCATCAAAAATTAAAAATTAAATTTACTTCTTTTATTTTATTAATACCTCCGTCCTTCACGAACTCTGATACATGGTGATTTTCTCTCAAACAAAGGTCTAGAATTAGTAAAGTTACGAATAAATCGACTCTGAAACAAACAACTATGCCAGATAGCTAAAAAAAAAGTAACTTCTACAAACGTTATTTGTTATGATTTACCATTTCCAATAGTGTATTAGTCATTACTTTGTGACCGTTGACGAGATATGGCCGCCAAAAGGCACTACTTATCCTGGTTGGCAAGTGGATTCTGGAGCAAACATTTTTCGGCACGCAATAATGGCTTGCGTCATAAAAGACAATTACTAAATAATCCTTTGAGGGAAACAGCACGGGTCTGTGAGCTATGTGGGGATGTCTGGGAATAACACAGGTCTCCAGTGGAGAAGTTGCCAGTTGTCGTGGTTACGGGCGGACTGAAGGCGAGCTGCTCCATGTTGCCGCGTTGGGTACTCTAGCAGGGGCGTCTGCGTCGTAAGGTGCTTTATCGTAACCTATACCTCACAGTCTGATCGGAAACCGTGACTCCGGCGGCCTTTCGGAGGTCTTGCTGCAGTTCTCCGGCACGGTCGCCATGTGGAGTTGTCCAACTCGCCTGGTGGACCGACCTGTCTCGTGGCGATTACACAACCGATGAATGACAGGCGGGGAGGCATTGATGTCCGCTGCAACACCGCCCTTCCTGGATCGACGTGACTGCTCTTGCAACTTGTACAGCGTTGAGGTGTCTCCTCGCACGTGCTCGGTTGAACACAATGTTCACAAATGGCAACTTCCGTCTGTGTACCTCGCTACGACACACCGTGACGCACTTTGTTTTGAGGAGACACCTGGAACTACTGCGGGGCTAAGCCTAATGATGGCACATGACTACCGTGGTTTATGCTGAGTAGCAAAGGTCTAAAGCTATGCAATTAGACCACTGGTGCCAACTGTGGCCAAATAGAGGTATCATACCAGACGTTCAAAAACATGTTCCGCTGATTCTTTTGGACAGTACATATGACACAAAAACCAAAAGGATATGCCTATGAACACCTTTATTCACAAGAGATGCTCAAAGTTACAACCAACAACGGCATCACATGCATGACAACGGCAAAACATTTATTCTTGTGCATGCTCAAAAAAAAAATCCTGACATTTTACGAACAGTTCCAGCAGCCATGTAAATTCTTGTGAAGGAGTCTTGGATAAGTTGTTCCTTAGGCGTATGTGTTCTCGAAAGAAATCTATGTAGACGAGGTTAACCTCTGCGTATTAATAGATCCCCGTAAATGTAACGCAAATCATTCCTCAACGTCACGGATGAAGAGAATCGTGCGCCAGTGGCAATATTATGCGAAGAAGAACATCTTTGAGTAGTTCTGGCACCCTTTCTTAGAGGCACGCGCGCTAAAACTGCTCGTTCGCCTAAGCAGCAAAAAAAAAAAAAATTGTTCCTGAACAACACTTGCAGCTGAAACATTAAGGTAGGCCGCCGAACGGTGTGCAGAGCTCCAGCAGAAAACGTTCTATTAAAAAACCGCCCAACGTGTCTTGAGTGAGGTCTGCTAACGTATAGCATTTAAGAAACATCACACGTCTGTATAAGTTTTTTAGTTATTTAATTTCTCTGTAAAGCATGTTTTTGTGATAGTGAAAATGGCTCAGACGGGTGTTTTCACGGTCATATTTAAGTATGAACATTCTCGTAAAAAACATTTAAAAACTAATATGGACGTGCATCAAACCTTTATTATTATTACGTCATAAAATGGTAGGGTCTCCACTGAAAGTCTCATAGAGGCGCGTTATCGACGGCAAGACTGCACGCCAGTTCAGTGCTTTGCGCGTAGAGGCGATGAGAGAGTTGATGCGCATGTCTCGGTCGCCCCTAGCGCTCCCACGCTTTTAGGCCTCAGACGTGCAACATTCCTTCAATCAGGCGGCCACCTTAACGGCGAACTGGTTCTGGTAAGCATTAATTTCTTGTGGCACGTGGCTTTTACTCCTCCCAAACATGAAAACTACGCAGACGAAACACCCCTTCAGGTGTTAAAGAGACCTCATCTGTGAAGGACATAGAGGACGGACGAAGTCAACGAGACGAGGGTTGCACTTCTGGGATCCTCCGACATGGGACGAATGTAACTGGCGTTGCTCTCCACGCAAGGGTATGCCCCGGACCGAAGGTAGAGCTACAACCAATCACTCGTGTGCCGACCTTACTTCTTCCGCGACTGTCTCCTGTATATGGACTGAGGCGAGTTTTTGTGACTACATCCACGAACATCGTGACTCCAGTCCGTTCCGGCTGTTTGCTTGTTCAGCAATAACGCGTAAACACACCCCAACAACGCCGAAAGGTGACGTCAGCGAACATACACACACACACATTACATACGTCCACACATATATACACACACGTACATAATACATACCTACACACATTCATTCGTTCTGCCAGTCATTCATGTTTTTAGTAAGTCATTTATAAGAAAAACCCGTTCACTTAGATGTTCTCTATATCATAAAAATGTAAAAATGTGTGCAATTTTTTAACATTCGGCACATTTGTTGCAATTGGTCTATTATTTTCTTATTACTATTTTTCTGTAATTATTTGCAAAAACGGTTAACAAGAGCGAGAAAATTATTGAAACGTTACTTACAGGGGTAACTTAGATGAAGCCTTCATGACTTAAAATTTAAAAAAATTTGCAGCGTGTACGGCTTTCACAATATCTTGTCTGGTAACTAGAATGGAAATTAGCAACCACGTGTTTTGTTAATCTTTCGTGTTTACCTCCGTACTCTTGGAAGATACATATGTGCACAACAACAATCAAGTCTTTAAAAAATTAAAACAGTGTGTTTAATTCTAAAACGGTACATTGAAGCTGCACCCACCAGCTCATTTAAAACAATGATCAGTGTGGTTGAACTAAAGACTACCCATATGGACAAAATAATTTACAATCTTTAATCCACAAATATACTGATGCTGAAAAAAAAATTATCCGTGGTTTTAACAAATTACGGAAAAAAGCATTATATGTTGAAAATATATTTTCTGGTTCGCTGAAACGTATGCCTTGCTCATGTGATCCACGCTGCTAAGCTAACTTCGCCTGTTTCTCTCCAGAGCATTAGTGCATTGATTAAATGTTCGTACACGTAAGCAAAAATTACTGATTTACGCGTACAAAAAGTAATGACTGGGAAATTTTAATACCAATTCGCGTAGACTGTCTCGGTAATGCATATCCTGTTGGGAAATTTCATCTTCTGCAATTAAAATTCTGAAACGTGATTTTATTATACACTGAAGAGCCAAAAAAAAAACTGGTACACCCGCTTATATCGTGTAGGGCCCCCGAGCACGCAGAAGTGCCGCAAGACGACGTGGCATGGACTCGACTAATGTTATAAGGTATGCAGGAGGCATTGAAATCTGCGCCAATTTGAGAAAGGGTTGCACGTCTGTCACGTTTAATGATTCTCGTCAGTCGTCGTTTGTCCCGTTCGTTCACGATATTTTTCCGGCCGCAGTGATGTCGAAGATGTGATGTTTTATCGGATTCCCGATATTCACGGTACACTCGTGAAATGGTCGTACACGAACATCCAAATGTTATCGCTACCTAGGAGATGCTATGTCCCATCTCTAGTGCGCCGACTATAGCACCACGTTCAAACTCACTTAAATCTTGATAACCTGCCATCGTAGCGGCAGTAACCGATCTAGCTGCCGACCACATCGCGTTACTCCGATTGGTTCCATACCTCTGTTATTTGCATAAGCACTCCTATACCAGTTTTTTTGGCTCTTCAGTGTATTAATAAATGTGCCTCCAGTGGAGTTCCAGAAATACGACGCGGATATTCAAATTGAGTCGTCGGGTAGGAGAAGGCGAGTGTTAATGCCTTTCACACTTTAAGTGTAGCAATACGTGTCCAGAAACTTGTGGACCCACCGACGTCTGTGGTTAAGCCCAGAATCTCATAAATGCTATGTATGTGTGTAGTCAATCGCTGAGCCAAACGCTAATTATAATTTTTAAAAAATACTGATCAGCGCTTGCGCGTAGAGGTGCATCTAAGCAAACGAATGTTACGAAAATACGTTTTTCCAGGAAAAGTAAAAAAATAAATAACAATTAAATACAGCTACAACCTTTTACTTTTATAAAATTAAATATATTAGAAGAGAAAAAACCACTTTTATAAAATTAAATATATTAGAAGAGAAAAAACGAAGTAAAATTTTTTTTTAAATAGCGTTTTTAGGGTTTTCCTGTGCTGTTTCCTGAAGGATTCCGGCCACCAAAAAAATTCGTTAATGTACATGTACGAAATACCGTCAAACTTGTACATATTACTTGTAACTACTCTTTCCCTAGCATAAAAAAATTAGACAGCAAAGGTTTTGCATTGTAGTATGTCACAATCCCAATTTTATTGTTTCTGGAATGTACAAATAAAAGAGACGACATTTACAGAAAAATTAGCAAGGGAGACTGAAAAGGTCACGTCTTTATTGATTTCCAAGTCCGCTTAGCCAGATTTATTTCACACGTCATAGACTGTTGCAACCAAAACTACGCTAATATTTCCTTATTTTGAGCAATTTGTAAAAGTTACGAAAACATTCCATTCTGTGATTTTAAATATTTCTTGAAGTAAATCATAGCATCTGTGAATTGTCTGATTTTAGTAAGTAAATAAGTTTTGTAATTTTTACATAAAAAAACACAAAAATTGTAATTCTAAATTGTCATTATGCAAAGACTATGCTGTCTAAGAATTGTTTAGTCTAAGGAATAGTAGTTACAAGCAATGTCTTCTAGTTCGACGGCATTTCGTACACACATAAAATGAGTTTTTTGGGGGGCCAACGACCTCTCTTAGTACTCTTAGTAGATGGCTCCGAGATTTGTTGTCATTTCGCTTCCGAGGCGCAGCGATAGGGGCGACAATAGCACGCACGACCCAGTGCCCCGTCGCTCCTATGCGCAAGTCGCTGAACCTGCGTGCACTGCTCCCCTCTGTGCAAATGAGATCTTATTACACGCGATGAAAGCCCATATATTAAACTATGACTGTACAGTCCTATTTTTCTCCTACTATTAACGAAACTGCGCAGGAATGCTCTAAAAATGTAATTTTTTAACATTTTCACAATTTATTTTCTTTTAGAATAAACTTAATATTATAAAAAAACTGTCCGGGCCTGGATAAATGTTTCTTATCTTTCCTGGCGCAAGTTCGTATTCGCAGGACGTTTGTTTGCTGAGGCACGCGTGCAAGTGCGCACAACTAATGCACAGAACAATACGCCCAGACTACCAACTCTCGCGGCAAATGACAAGTACAACTTGGCATCGCTAGCGGAATCCACTCGCTTACATCGCGTGCAGTAATAGCCTACTGTTATAGTATATTCGCGGTTTCTTCACACTTTTTGGATCAAAACATTGACAAATCACCCTATGTATGAAGTGGCTGATTTTTTCCCTAGCTATGCCATGTGTCACGAGCGTTTCGTACTGCTCTTAATATAAAACTACCTTATTTTTGATTAAACTTAACTTTGACTCATATTTTATATATTAATTATAATACTTCATTTGTAATAATGCCTAGTAAAATATAGTTCTTATACAAAATAGTTATTACACTGGGTACGCATCGTCCCTTTTGGGTAGTTTTCGAGACTTGGTTAAGCATTGTTTGCACGAGGCGGAGAAATATCCTGGAAGTAGAACTTGCAGGGCTTCAGGAAAGATGGAAGTAACCGCGAACGGACTTAACAGATATAATTGGCGAGAATCTCAGCTTCCCGGTAATGCATATCGCTGTCTTAGGGGGGGGGGAGGAGGGTTTCTCCTCGCAAGGTTTGGCCAGACGTGAACTTGAGTCGTTTCAAATTGTTTGCTACAGATGCCCTCCTCTAACCGTCTAAAATACAATCTTATCCTCTCTTAAGACAGGGTGGCTAGCAGTATCCTTGTAGAAAATTCTCCCACATTTCCCTGACTTTTCCAGGTATCCTGTTACATTTCCCTGGCCAACTTACGCGGCAAATATTAAAAATATATTAATGTTTATCCCAAACTAAACAAAAATATTTTACGGGTAACAATAACATAGCTTTCAATTATGAATACTTTCCTATGCAAAAAAAAAATCTTAGGTCCAAAGTTGGCAAATGAAAAAATGTGACACAGATGTCAAATACTAGCTTTCTCACAACTAGAGAAAAAGTCGATACAAAAACAGGAGACAATACAACATATCAATTCGATGAGAACATCTGAAAGGGTTTGAATTATATTTGAAATTTTGAAATATTTAGGACCTTATTTGCAAAATCTTACACTTGTACATATAAACATATTTTCCACAATGCCAATACTTGCTGCATCAACAAACAAAACAAACAAAAAATTAGGCAAGAAAATGTGTGTAAAAACAGTTACAATTAAACATACGACAACAAAATTGTCCCGAGGCTCATAAATCTTCCTATGAAGGAGGAATAAAAAAGAGTAACATTACAATTTATAAGATGGGATGTAGCAGAAGCAAAGGAATTCAATATTTATTTTCTTATTAAATACATTTTTAACTATTTTATCTAAATACCCTGACCTCGCACAAATTTCCCTGACTTTTCCAGGCTTTCCCTGATGCTAGCCACACTGTAAGATATGGTTAGTTTCAATGCTATTCGCTATGTCTGCGTCTGTTAAGGCAACATAAATGTACACCTTGCAGCCTGACCCACCAACTAGTGCCAAAGTAGAGCGTGAATGGCGTTTGATTGGAACTCCGCCAAATGGAAATGGGGAGCAAAAAAAGAGGCTTGGCTGATATTTTATTTTAATCGGTGGCCGACATGCTAACAGCTGTAGTAAAAATGTGATTAAAAACTTCACAACCCTCTTCTTCTGATACCCAAAATTTCTCTGTCGACACTACAATAAACATATGGCAACGATATACATATATTTTTTACATCTGGATTCACTGGAGATACTGTGCTCTGTAAAAGTAAATTACAAAAGAAACGGGAAGAAAAAAGCGGGGAATATAAAAAAGAAAGATAGAAAATAGGAACTGAGCCAAAGTCAAGATATAGAACCAATGTGCAACATTGTACAAATCGCATTATGTACTATAAGAAGTCAAATTTTAGAATTCACGTAACACGATTATGCACAAGCGACGAAGATACGAGACTTCCTTACAATAGTAGGCTCCCGGTCAGTAAGTTACGTGCTCTTTTCTCGGAAATTCTTAGTAATGTGGAGATTAAGGAAAAAACAAGATAGGGGTGTATAGGAATCCAACCCTTACTGGTCCTGTTTCCTCGCCAGAAGAAGTGTTTCCTCCACTTTAGATTTATTTACGCCTCTTCGTATCTAGTATTCCAACAAATATATGACAAATCAAAGCGCATAGCATACATTAATAATCAACAACATTTTACGAGTTTGTACGGTTTCATTTTCTCCAGCGGGACAAACATTGTAAAGTAGGTAGTGAGTGATATGGTTACAAATGTGACAAGAATAACAGGAGAAAGGAAGCAACGATGAAGATGACACCCGTGACTTAAAAAACTCTTTCTATTTTTAATAATGAATTTGGTGTCCTGGGGAAATATAATAAAATTCCATATTTCAGAGACTTGTCCGTCTCTAGGTACGTTTTACTTCGAAAATAGAATATAAAGCGATGATCGCAATGCGACAGACATCTGCGTCGATGTGTATACAATATTTATGTTCGTTTGTATTAAGTATTTCGCAGCTTGTTGTTATAAACCTGAACTGTTGCACTCTAATAAATTATATATTTATATACATATACACACACACACACACACACTTTCGGGATGATTCGCACCACCCATATTAACCCTTTTTCTTGGAAACAACAAGACACCGGGGATTCGCGAAAAAATAGTGATAACTATACCCTTCATGAATCACCGATTGGTAATGGGAACAGGGGTCGTAAATTGTACCATTGGATAGATCGTCTAAAAAGAAACAACATTTACTAAGAAAGTTGTGTTCTGACGTGCATAGTTTACGCACAATGAAACGGAAAGAAAACTATTTGTATTCTTAAAACAATCAAATGGAAATCAACTAAACATGTTGTTTTTCTGGCGTGCATACCTAGTTTACGTACAATCAAAAGGATGTCCGGTGTACTGTAAATACCGGTATGGTGTGAGAGAATTACCGTAAACTGGGAACTGTAAACACTCATCACTCTTCATAAATCTTATAAACGTCTACCATCCTGTATCAGACACAACTCTGCTCTCTCGTTGTTGAACGCACGCAGTATACGATGTCTTTAATTCTCCTGCACAAAAATACGTCATTTGGGGACAAGTCTGGAGAACGTGGTGGCCAAGCTACAGGACCCATTCGTCCGCTCCACCTTCTGGGGAATAACAGGTAAGCAACTAGCCGAGATCTGCGTGAAAAGTGAGCAGGACAGCCATCCAGTTGAAGCCACAGTGTTAATATCAGAGCGAGAGGGACATCTTCAATCAGATGATACCAAATATTCTCTAGGAAGTCTGCATATGCTGCACCATTCAAGTGCCCTCCAAATAACTATGGTCCTATGACACGATGTCCGAGAAGGCCACACCAAGTATTAAGGCTCCACACATGCTGGTTATCCACTTGACGGAGTCATGTGGGTTGACTGCAGACCAGTAATGGGCATTATGTATGTTAACGTCACCATTACTCTTGAAAGTGGCCTCATCAGTCCACAAAATGCTGCGATGGAAAGCACGATCCTTGCTCAGGTACATGTTGCAGAAATCAATGTGCTTAGGGAAGTCATTATTCCCAAGTTCTTGGTGCAACTGTACATGGTACGGATGTATACGATTATCAGCGAGGATTCTCCGCACTGTACTTTGAGACAATCTTGAGTCGCGGGCAATTCTCCGTGTTGAGTCATGAGGATTAACCACCATGGCAGAAAGTACATCAACAGCCGTCTCGTCTCTCACAGGTCGTCTGATGCGACGACGTTTGTTGCGTGTCGGTATAATTAGTCCGGTTGTGCACACGCAACATGCAAGACACTGGAAGACATTGTACGAGTGATGGACGCGCTGTGGGTATCTCTCTGCGTACAATCGGGCAGCAGCTCTGCGGTTCCGACGACATTCTCCTAGTAACATCAGCATGTCAAATGCTTCTTCGTTTGTAAACGGCATTCAGTTCAGAAAGCAACACCACAGATAGACAATGTCTGACATTGAAACACACACAAGATTAATGGTTGCAAAGTAAAACAAATAACTGTCTGAATAAAAGACCTTTCGATTGTGAAAGTGACGTGTGCGAATGAGTGTTCCCAGTTCCCAGTTTACGGTAGTTTTCACACCATACCGGTATTTGCACCCGACGTCATTTTGATTGTACACTGGAGAGCAAAAAAAATGGTATAGGCGTGCGTATGCAAATAAAAGAGGTATGGAACCAATCAGAGTAACGCGATGCGGTCGGCAGCTAGATCGGTTACTGCTGCTACAATGGCAGGTTATCAAGATTTCAGTTAGTTTGAATGTGGTGTTATAGTAGGCGCACGATATATGGGACATAGCATCTCCGAGGTAACGATAACATTTGGATTTTCGTGTGCGACCATTTCACGAGTGTACCGTGAATATCGGGAATCCGGTAAAACATCAAATCTTCGACATCGCTGCGGCCGGAAAAGATCGTGAAAGAACGGGACAAACGAGGACTGACGAGAATCATTAAACGTGACAGGCGTGCAATCCTTTCTCAAATCTGCGCCGATTTCAATGCTGGGGCATCAACAAGTGCCAGCGTGCGAACTATTCAACGGACCATCACTGATATAGGCTTTCGGAGCCGAAGGCCCACTCATGTACCGTTGTTGACTGCAAGACACAAAGCTTTACGCCTCGCCTGGGTCCGCCAACACTGCCATAGGACTGTTGATGACTGGAAACACGTTGCCTGATCTGACGAGTCTCGTTTCCAATTGTATCGGGCGGATGGACGTGTACGGGTATGGAAACATTCTCATGGATCCATGGATCCTACATGTCAACAGGGGATTGTTCAAGCTGGTGGGGGCTCTGTCATGGTATGGGGCATGTGCAGTTGGCGTGAAATGGGACCCCTGATATGTTTAGATACGACTCTGACAGGTGACCGATACGTAATCATCCTGTCCGATCACCTGCACCCATTCATGTCCATTGTGCATTCCGACGGACGTGGACAATTCCAGCAGGACAATGCGACACCCCACACGTCGAGAGTTGCTACCGAGTGGCTCCAGGAACTCTCTTCTGACTTTAGACACTTCCATTGGCCACCTATATCACCAGACATGAACACTAGTGAGCATATCTGGAATGCCTTGCAACGTGCTGTTCAGAAGAGATCTCCACCACCTCGCACTCCTATGGATTTGTGGAATGCCCTGCAGGATTCATGGTGTGAATTGCCTCCTGCATACCTTCAGACATTAGTCGAGTCCATGCCACGTCGCCTTGCGGCACTTCTGCGTGCTCGCGGGGCCCTACACGATATTAGGCAAGTGGACCAGTTTTTTTTTGGCTCTTCAGTGTATATTATATGTTTTCGCCTAAGTATGGAGTCTGTCCAAAGTTTGCGAAATTATATCGACTGAATATGCAAGACCCTCTCCATCAGAGTTAGAGTTTGTACCGAGTTTGATTTTAAAATATTACGCGGAACACAAAAAAAAAACCTATTCACACGAGTGACCATTGGCGATGGCATAATTTTTTCGGTCAGGGGCCAGAGATAATCGCTGAGCCTGTGGCACATGCTAGCGGCTAACAGTCGGCAGATAATACGACCAACATCAAGAGTCGCGGGACAGTGACCGTAGAGAATGATCGATCGTTAGAAAAGCTCGGAAGAAAACGTACCTATCTATAGCTATCAAGACGTCTGAGGACCCCAAACAATATTACATATTTAATTCCTTCCATGCACATTGGTCAATGTAGTGGTCAACCCAATGGACGAATGACTCAGGAGGTATACAGTACACAATTACACCAGCATCTTCCTCGAAAGGAATTGACCTTACAGCACTCGGGGGAAACCGAACACACCACCACCCGAATGACAATAACACACATCAAATACATTATCAAATTTATCTTGGATGGTGAATCTGAGAGTTATCAACTATCCCACGCATTGACGACCTTACTTACGCCCTTTTCCTTTACGCCCCAACAGCATAGGTTTACTGTAGTGACCCTGTACCGCCAAACACGTGGAATTTCTGGATCTGAAAAGACCGGAGAGGAAAAGCTCCACACTAATGCAGTCTAAATAAAAAAAACCAACCTTCCACCCCCCCNTTTGCTTTTTGTACACGAGAAACTATTATCCTTGGTGTTACGATTATTTATTACTTAATTAAAGCGAAACATTTATACAAAATTATCAAAAACTACCTACTGTTCACGTGATTCAATTATGAGGAAGACAAGATTATGGAAATAAAAGGCAGTTGTTTCCAAAAGAAAATAATGTTAAAAACAGTAAGTGCAAATAAGCAAAAGTAGATAAGTTGTATATAACAGCCCACGTCATTTGCATTCTAGTAGAGTCATCCCGCATTCGAAGCTTCCAAACAAGATGTAGCTGGCCTGTTGAACATTTTTGAAATCAGTGTTAGGTTGATTCTTCGATACGACGTCAATAGCTTATTACTGCGTAAATTTATAACGTAAACAAGGCCGTCGTAACCTTTCTCAAGTTAAATTATGGGCGAGGGGACAAGGTAATGGGGCATGCTGGGTAAAATAAAGTCTCTGTTCCCAAAACGTAGTTTTTTAAAACGATTATTTCAGTGCTTATGCTTACACACGCATACACACACAAGTTGTGTCCTATCCACCAATTTTTCCCTAAAATTTTTTTTATGCTAATTTTGCACTGGTATAACATTATTTAGTTACATCCAACTATATTTAATGTACGTCCAGTGAAGATCCAAATTTACATGACATATAAATGTACATTGGCGCCTCTTAGTGAGACTAGGGGAAGGGGAAATGCCCCTTTCGCCCACGCCTTACTGGCGCCCCTGAAATGAATGTGTAGGAAATAAAAATAAACCGCTTCAGTGAATGCTGGCGACTAACTTGAACACTGACGTGCAAACCCAGGAATCCTTTTCATAATTCCCCGCCATAGTCCATTCACTGTCACTTCCAACTTTTCTGGAGCCCTGCAAAGGTTCTACTTCCAAGATATTCCTCCTCCACGTGCGAACAAAAAGCTTAACAGAGTCTACAAAATTATACCAAAGGGACAACATACCACATTCGTGCGCACTCAGTGTAATATTAGTTTGCATAAGAACTATTTATTACTAGGCATTATTATCAACAAACCTATTTTATCACTACTTTCATTAATATCAATTATAAATAAAATGTTACAATTCGTATACAAACAAAAGTTAAATTCAGCAAGTATAAAACGCTTGCGACACGCGACATATTTAAGAAACAATTAAACACGGGGTTATTTTCTAATGGTTTAATTCAAAATGCGGGAAGAAACCGCAAATAGACTGTAACATCAATAGAGCGTTGTATAAAGGACGCTTTTTTATCATTTTCTACATGTCAGGGGACGATTTACGTCGTGAAGAGAACAATGAGCGGGGTGGGGTGCAAGTTACCACGACACGAAGTGCAGTGGCCTATCAGAATACCATAAACTCTGCTGCGACCGGCCAGCGATGCTCGCGTATTTGGGCTCCCGATAAGCGGAGAAGAGAACGAGAATCGCGGCCCTGGGGGAACAATGTAGACCAGGGGTGCTCAGACTTGTACCATCAGCGATCGACCGCAAAAAACGTTAAGAGGGTAGAACTGAGCTCTAACTTTTTTGATCAGGTTATGTTTACATTTTGTAAATCGTTGCCGCCATTTTTCGAAGAGAGCGCGACCTATTGTTGTTTGATTTTACCGAACTTGCAAACTCGCCAAAACGGAATAAAACTCACAAGGCGGTTTCTTAATCCAGANTCGTTGCCGCCATTTTTCGAAGAGAGCGCGACCTAGCGAGAATATTCATAACGATTAGCGCTCCAGGCGACGGATGGGTAAAATTGTTGTTTGATTTTACCGAACTTGCAAACTCGCCAAAACGGAATAAAACTCACAAGGCGGTTTCTTAATCCAGANATTGTTGTTTGATTTTACCGAACTTGCAAACTCGCCAAAACGGAATAAAACTCACAAGGCGGTTTCTTAATCCAGAAAGCAGTTCTTTACAAACAATGGGAGCAAACAATACTAAGCCGCGTCGACAACTCCGGCGATGCGCAGCGTTCTAACTACGGCGTGACTTTACGTTTTATTATTACGTATATCAGTGTCGCCGTGCGAGTGACCGACGGGAGGCGCTTATTTCTAATTTCTAGAGGGAACGTGGACATGTGTCCGCGATCGACTTTCAAAGCTCTCGCGATCGACCGGTCGATCGCTTGAGCATCCCTGATTGGGAGACAGAGTAATGGCGAGCGGACTACTGGCAGATTACGTTGCAAGGAGAGCGTGCAGGCCAGGCCGGGCGTGACTCACCTCGAGTGTTGATGCCGATCCAGTTGAGGTAACGGGACAGCTTCTTGGAGATGTAGGTCTTGCCGCGGGCCGGCAGCCCCACCATGGCGATCACATGAGGGCTGTTCACGTAGTTGGCCCGCTCGCCTGCACACACACACACACACACACACACACTTCATTAGTATAACATGGGAGTGACGCCGACAAGCACGCACAACGCTTAACGGCATTGGCCGCGAACAAATTTGCTATTTTATATTTGTACCATATACCATTCTGTTCGACTTTTAGACATTAACAGCGACTACTCTTTCCCCGCAAAAAAAAAACTGAACACACACTTTTCGCATAAATACATGCCAAAATCACAACTTTACTGTTTTAGAGATGTACAAATAATGAAAACTAACTAGCGCACAGAAATGAGACAATACGCGTTGAAATAAGATGCCAAGGGCTATTTCAAGGCGTCTAAAAAATCTTACAAGGAAATGATTCTGCAATTTAAAAAAATGCTGAAAAGAAGGAAATTCTTGCATGTTTTTGATTCGTGTGTCTGCTCCTGAATTGTTGTAAAATAACTTTAGCTAAGCATACCTTAAAATGAACTGAAATAATAACTTCNTCGTGTGTCTGCTCCTGAATTGTTGTAAAATAACTTTAGCTAAGCATACCTTAAAATGAACTGAAATAATAACTTTCAGTTGCCATTGTTAATTTTTTTTTTGTAAATAATTTGTTTTATTTTATTTGTACATTAGAAAAAAAAAAGTAAAAATTTGAACTTGAAAATGTAATTTTGCAAAAAAAAAACATGGGATCTAAAAATTGTATTTTTACAAGTNCCAGTTGCCATTGTTAATTTTTTTTTGTAAATAATTTGTTTTATTTTATTTGTACATTAGAAAAATAAAAGTAAAAATTTGAACTTGAAAATGTAATTTTGCAAAAAAAAAACATGGGATCTAAAAATTGTATTTTTACAAGTTGAACAGTATAGGTACACATATAAAATACATTTTTCCGTGGCCAAAACCCAAATAAACCAGCTTTAGGGGCAAACCATATTTTTAAAAGAATCAATCCTAGATAACTATTTTTCGCCAACTTTGTAAGCAAATACTAGATTCATTTTGCATAACATCTTGCTCGAAAATAACATATATAAACTTTGGCATTTAAAAAAAACAGCTCCAGCTGAAGCACGTTATTATGGTAAAATATTTGCTCACAAAGTTACTAAAACCATTATGTAGGATTGCCCTTTCATGGCTTCCATAAGCTTGTAAAATACACAATTAATCTCTATAGTGTTAATTTATGTTCCACCCATTCAAACCTAGTGTACACAACTGTGTTACATTAGACTCAAGAAGGCCGTCACTGTACTGCTAGGCTCAACCAATGAACTTCTCTGTGGGTAAATAATTTGTAAACTTAGCTACCCCTTTTAGGTTATGAATGGTTTATAGAATAGCCACAGCTAATTGGCTGTGATAACATCTGCTATGGCGGCTTAGAAGGGGGTGGGACTAAGAAATTTAAATACGTAAATTAAATTTCACAAATTTTTCGAAGTGAACGTAAAAAAACTGAAAAACGGCCATCCAAGATAACGGGTTTATCCAACTTTTTAAGAAATTATTTGGTAATGTTGGTGAAGCATTTATTTCACACATCATCTTGTGTTGCGACAACGTTTAAAAGTTTAAATTCGGTAGTATTTATTCGTTTATCTCTAGTCGGTTCCATAAAATGTGCAAAATTCCATTAAATTCTACAGCGTTGATGTATACCCCATGTCCCTTACACCAAACACGCATCAAAAACATAGTTGGATGTAACACACACCATAAATGAAATGTGTGTCAGAAAGGGTTAGGGCGATTATATTTTACGTCACACATTTAAGCGAACACTTCACATCCTAATGCAGGACAATAGGTAGACACATTGGAAACTACTCTATATAGCGTCTCGTGCGAGATCTGCTTGGCAGTGTGCGTCCTTGCGTTGCAAAACGACGCCGGAACTCCTAGAGCATCGTCAACGCGTAATTAATAAAAGGCTAGGCGAATGCAGCGTACAAAACGATAGCAAATACGAACACCCCCCACGTTATCAAAAATCTTATATTCTAGATAATGCTAGTGAGGGTGGTTTCCAAACTTCGCGATGCAGAACAGGAAGAGTACCCCGAAATTGGTACATAAGTAATCTTTCAGCCACACGAGAACGTGAATTGAGATTCTCCGCTTAAGAACAATTACCCTCAGTTGGTAGTTTTACCCTCACACTTAAACAATTGCATTACAGTGGAAAAACCAAATGCATAATGAAATAATTACAGCCGCTTGTAAAATAAGTATCTTGCGGTTAAAGAAGTTCGCATGCATGTCTGCAAACTACTTTTAACACACTAGCCATTTCTCAGTGCACAACATGCACGTGAATAAATCACGTGAAAGTGGAGTGGTGGAAAAATAGAAACAAGTAGGTACAACTCGCAGGCGAATATACGTAATTAAGAGGGGCTAGACAATGGAGGCAATAGAAGAGATTATTATTTCAAGCTTTCCCACGATTGTATGGCATTAATGCAGCACTTGCCTACACTCGAGACTCAACTATTGAAAAGCTGTATCTCACGTTTACCTTTGACCTTGGTGCAGGAGTTCTACCTATCACGAAATCTTCAACCAGCAAAAAGCTGCATTTTCATAATCTCGATAATCACGAATGTTCATTGAGCATGACTTACTCAGAAATATACAACCAAAACAGCGACTACATGGCAATTTCTTAATCATGTTCCTACGAAGAACAATGTTTAAGAAATAAAAGAACAGAGTAAATAAAGAGAACAGAGTAAATAAAACACCTTTCCTTGTTAGACATTTGACATGCTAGTACTCCACCTTCCCATATCGAAGGCGTTCTAGAAACTCCTACTGGATAACTATAACAATTCAGTTATCACACAAAGGTTGCATTTACTGCATGGCAAAAGGAAGACTGCAGGACGTTCTGTAATTTTATTTTTTGTTTTTCTATTTTGTAATTTATCTGACAAAATCCCTTGCGGGATTTATTATACGTTTTAGTTTTATATTTTGAATACAGCTACTCTTGCCTATTTGTGTTCGTTTTATGTCCCAGACTTGGTTTTCTGTGACGTCATAGTGTAGCAATGGAGCATGTTCAAAATATTTCCCATAATCAACCGTGGTACAATCATAAAAGGAACAGTAGAATACTGCCATAGAAATAATTCGAGAAATTCACGTACCTCCAGCCACAAATCAACAGTTTTCTTTTAATTGGTATACCACATAAGCAACAGCGTAGACAGGCTGCTGTAAATGTATTTTACAATACTCGGCACCTTGATTAATTACAGTATGCCTAACACAAGTTTATAAGAATATACATGTTCATGTATACCTAGTACGTCACACATGCATCCGAGTTATGAAATACTGCTTAAAACGAGGTGGACAGCAAATTTGAGACATCCGACGAACGAAATTTACTTTTCTCCTAGCAAAAACTATATATTTCATTCTAAATTTTAAAACCTTCCAAATACAAACAAAATATTTTAAGAGCTTTACTGCTTTGGTTTATTGATGTATTCAAGCTTAAGTATTCATGATTTTATTTTTTAAAAAAACTTTTATATTCCTGTTAAACTTTATGCGAGTAGTGTGGCCATCTTGCATTCGGTAACGAAAGCCCAACGTTGCCGAAGGCTCGGAGGGCTGTAGAGAAATAGGAAATGGAATAAGAATTCGCTTTGCCCTAAGATTTTATTCCTATCGTGAGCATTCGAAACTTAACGAATGCGAAAAATTAATGAGTAACTTATAATAAGCCGGAAAGTCAGCCGGTGCGGCTTTGAAGACTTGAAGACCGGGAGCAAGGTCGATGGCGAACTAAGTCGCGAGAATAGGAAAGACCCGGGGGCCGAACCCATATTTGCTATCATGCTGTGACATTAAATATTAACTTGAGAAGCTTTTATGTAACTGGAGAACTGTTTGGGATATAAAGCCCATAAACTATACCAGTGTCAACTGGTGCGAATTTGGAAAAAGGTTAGAATAAACGGCTTTTCCGGAATTAAAGAAGCAGGCTGACTATTGTTTGCGATGATGATCGACGGGCGAATGGTCTACGTTTGGAGTCTTGGACGAGAGAAGCTGACGGTCTTGTAAACACTCGAGTCAAGGTTCGAGTGGGATCAACGTCCGAAACCGCGAGAGCAATGATAGTTGATTATGGTTGACGTTTTATAAGTGCACTAGGAACAAGAGAGTGTAAGTCCAGTGACAGGCCGATTTGGCTGTAATCTTTCCGATAATAATGCGTGATTCTGTGCTCATCTATTTAATAGGAATTGTTGCATATTCCAAAGGATTCACGGTNCGTGACAGGCCGATTTGGCTGTGATCTTTCCGATAATAATGCGTGATTCTGTGCTCATCTATTTAATAGGAATTGTTGCATATTCCAAAGGATTCACGGTTATCCCGCAGAAACTGCGATACCTTTANGTTATACCGCAGAAACTGCGATACCTTTATTACGTTAGGAGTTACGCAAGAAGCAATAGCAAGCCTTCTTGTTCTTTCCCAGGACATCTTAAAACGAAACTCCTGGTGTCATTATTTCAACATCCCTCTGGTAATCTGGTCAACTGGTTCACTAAGAACCCTGACTTTTCCAGGTTTTTCTTTGTTTTTCTGACGCTAGCCACCCTCAAAAAAAAATCACTACATGTGATTACAACCGTATCAATGGTATACCGGCCAGTTTGGCATTACCATTCCTCTATATCACACGTCCTGGCGGGTTAACGTTTTTCAAAGGGACTTAATGGCGATCATAACCCTGTGTGTGTGGAGGGGAGCGATGGTGTAGTGGTCAAACCACTCGCCTACCACTAAGGCGGACCGGGCTCGATTCCCGGCGAGGTCGCTCCCGGATTTTCACACGCGGGAATCGTGCCGGACGCCCTGCGGGTTTCATCGGAGTTTTCCCATTTCCCCCGCCCTTGCATTCCGGCGCTGCATCATCTCCACCTCGCTCCGCCCTTCTCGGCTTTCAACACCCCGATGTTCAAGAGTCGCCCAAATCTCTCCACTCCACTCCACGTGTGGGTTTCCACGGACCACGTTTCCTCCCCGGATTCCAGTTCCACTGCTGCTCCACCCCCACCTCATTCCCCGACCGTTTTGCATGGCGGACAGGAACAGGTCGAGGCCAGTAGGCTCCACTAGCACCAGTCATATCACGTAATTTCTGCACAACGCCATAATTTATCATAACAGCCGTCTCACTTTCCATAGACGAAAACTCCTTGGCAAGTGACATTTACGCAGAGTGTTTAAAAGGATGCGCGCGTAAATTCAAGGTTAACTTGCTAAAGAGAACAATTTTAAAGTAAAATGATACCCCAAACTTTTCGTAAATAATCATTCACCTTGAAAACTATACAGAGATTCTCTGAACTAAAGCCACGAGTGTAAAAATTTTGCTAATTTTTACTGTCTGATAAACATTGTATTAATACAAATAAACCAAGATAAATTTTCGTTAATAACCGATATTTCAGGCAACTTTTTCCCAGCTCTTAGTAGCTTACGTCAGTGAGGATACAATATCTGCTACAGCGCGATAGATTTTTGGTCAGTGTCCCAAATCACGCACAGTTGATTGAAATCGCTGTTCAAAATTAGAGGAGACGGATCAACCTATGTAACTATCAACCGATGATCATCTGCAAAGGGTAGGGGAAGTGGGTTTAGAGGTTTACTAATTCCCGAGGTTTCGGCAAGTTATTGCGATATGTTTATGTACAGGCGAATATTACGCATGCAACCAACTGAGGACACGGAGAAATTCATTATTGTTATTACAGTATTAAGTCTGGAAGCAAATGGTAGAAGAACTGAAGAGTGAACTGAACTGAACACGTGACCCACTCAATACTCGAATGAAAATAATTGTATATGCTGTTCACGGTTAACTGAGCACTCCTGAAAGCCCAAATTAAAATCCACCTTTGTCCTAATGTTATATCCTTCCGCCATATATTATGCGCCTAATGGCTTTATTCGTGCGTCAGTCAAGAGAAAACGTGAAATTGTTGGGAGCTTAAATGTGTTACTGATACGCNGCCTAATGGCTTTATTCGTGCGTCAGTCAAGAGAAAACGTGAAATTGTTGGGAGCTTAAATGTGTTACTGATACGCCATTTCGTAAACCACAAAAAAAAATAACGTCATAAATTTACATATTATACTCGCAATAAAACGTCAAGGCTTGGAACTATTTTCCTAGATTCCCTGCCAACTTAACTGGGAGGCAGCATTCCAGTAGGTATGGTAGCATCTAGGCACTTGTAGGACAGTACTTTCTTTTTCAACAGTTAATATCAAAAGTGCTTACTTTACCGCGGACAGCCTATGCAGAAGTGAATGATACCAGAACGTGTGACAGACGAGTGGCTTCGTCTGCAGTTCTGCTGTGAAAGGGAATGCTGCGAATGGCCAATCGACCGAAACCAGCTGAAGTAGGGCGTTCACCTCAACGAGCGAGTGGCCACTGGGAGCCAACGGCGGGATGTAAACATTCAATGTAATAACTGAATGAACCTCACCAACGACTGACCTAGGATTTCCGGTTAACCACGGCCGTTCGGCATAAAAATAGGACTTATTTGGGCAGCCGCAGGGATCGGCGAAGAGGCAAGACTTGCGCTCGCCTGGCACCACCCACGCCACAACGGCATGTTGACCAATCACAACAACGTCGTTCACAAGTGCATCACGGATTGGAATCCCACGTGGCAGATATGCAGAAAGCAAGACGGTTGTCAACCTACAAGACTACTACGGCGATAGAGATCTCTCTGAAGAACTACCGTGTCCGTTGACAGTTGCTGCTGTCAGGTAATCTTTCTGCGAAAGACATTACGAATGTACATGATGCAACATGGCGTGTCACTGGTTATTTCTGTGTAGGCTAACGTACATTCTTTATTGTGTGCAGAATGGTTCAGGTTCTCATTCCGCAAATGATATCCGCCCATTGCTGCATTTCATTCCCCCAGGACAATGGATCCGCACAAATGAGGCAAAAAAATAAGTATATCCCAGGAAGTTCATCGAAGGGCACCAAGCAACATGGACAAACTTGAAAACAAGTCGAAGAAGGGTTTTGGTAAGTTACCAGTTGCAATCGGTAGTACTGCATGCCGACTCGTACGGAAACACGTTCCGCTTTCCGGCGAATTTATGGAAACTAATTGTGTCGACCCAAAGGGGCATTTTATTACCTCTGTACTAAAAACAGAAGTTTTGTGGTGTTCTTTATTCATTTCGTACACGCATTTTATGCAAACGAAGTTCCAGTTTTAAATAATGACAGCTGCGTCACTATAATAAAATAATTCTATTATTTATTAAGTACGCTAAATACATATATCTCTGTGAACCACACAAACAACTCGGGCTTGATAAGACAAAGATCAGCGCCGCTTATTTAATCACACGACGGTTTGGTTATGCCGACGATACGGGACGATACAGGCCTGTCAAATCGTCAGCTAACCTTCATAGCTCTCTGCACATTAGTCATACGAAGTCACTTGTTTTGCGGGCACATGTCTTTACTCCTGAAAGCGTAATTATGCTCTCAGAGAAGGTGACTAATATTTTTTACACGGTGAATTTATTCAGGGAAAATTAAAGGAACCGGGAATGGAGGAAAAAAAGAGGGGAAATTTCTTTTTAAAGTAATACTTTTGGTGATACCGCAAATTACTAGAAAGGACGAACACTTGCACAGTACCACGTGGTAGTTTCAATTTACTCAGCATCATTGCGTACGAATCTGTACATTTTTACAACTAAAAGACTGTCGAGGCTTAGGAGACGGTAACACCTAACTTACTGACGTACGAATTTCAATCCCCATATTTTATTAGTATGTATAATTTACCACGTTCATTCTTTCGTGTAACAAACATTATACAGTAATTACAAGTATACTGACATTGAAGTAATACTAGAATAACTACACACAATATTAAAAATTTTCCTTCTGTAAAAAAAAATTTTCGACCTTAAAATCTATACGCGTTTCGTCAGGTTCCGATTTGTGAAGATAGGGACACATTTCTTTGTTGGGTTTATGGTTTTATTTTGTGATGATATCTTCTTCTACAGTTCTAATCTATACCATGTTTCGCGACAGTAATTTGCTACTTAACATATGACACATGTCAACATACGGTAAACTACTTAACACGCGTAGTTCTTATTGAAGTGCCAGGCATAAAATACTGACAGCGCGTAAAGGTACGAAATAACGAATATCTACTCATTTATGATATAATTTTTTATTACTACCCAATTCGTAAACAATATGTATTGTAATTTTCGGTGAGTAAAAATTCTCTGCGTCACTAGATGCTAGGTAACTACGCTTCAGAACCACGAGTTTACTGTCGCNAGGCATAAAATACTGACAGCGCGTAAAGGTACGAAATAACGAATATCTACTCATTTATGATATAATTTTTTATTATTACCCAATTCGTAAACAATATGTATTGTCATTTTCGGTGAGTAAAAATTCTCTGCGTCACTAGATGCTAGGTAACTACGCTTCAGAACCACGAGTTTACTGTCGCNATTTTCGGTGAGTAAAAATTCTCTGCGTCACTAGATGCTAGGTAACTACGCTTCAGAACCACGAGTTTACTGTCGCATTACACTAGTAACTAATAAACCCACTAACCCACATGCAAAAATGAAATTATTACCACTGTAAAACAACGCCATGGCTTACCTCTAGGCACAAACTGATTTATTGTAAGGAGCTGAGTAAAAATATAAAAATTTATCGATCCAAGTTCCCAGTCTCTTACAAATTCAAACGATATCTTCCACATTCCTTAGTTTAATTTTCTGTAATTGGCGTAGTTTTCTGTGTTTCTATGTGGCGCGAAATTGGCATTCACTATACTAGATTTCTAGTGTGAATTTATCAATCCTCAGCCAAATTCTTTATAGTTACGTCTTTATTTTGGCTTCTTTCTCGAGCATTTCATTCGTAATTATTCTAGCGAGCGTCTACCAAGGTCACGACTTAAATATAATATTGTCATGCTGGTTTTCGCAATGAAAAAATACCCGCAACTGGAAGTGCCATACTAAAACTACAAATTTTTTATTGTCCAAAAAGATTCCGTCTCATTGAGCATTTCAATAGATGCGTCATTTTAAAATGTCTTTGAAAACGCTATTTGCTTAAAAAAAAAAAAAAAAAANCATTGAGCATTTCAATAGATGCGTCATTTTAAAATGTCTTTGAAAACGCTATTTGCTTAAAAAAAAAAAAAAAAAAGCCAAATGCATCTAAATTGCGTTTCCCACGCGGAAAAAAGTTGGCTAGGTCACGGTCGCTGGATACCCGCCTATCCCACTACAAAAAAAAACTATTGCTAAACCACTCCTTTCCTTTCTACTTTTAACCTTTCCGAATCACACCAAAAAAAGAAGGGAAACGAAAATTGGAAACGAAAATTGTAAGGAACAGATTTTTATATCACATGATTAAACCGTCATAAATTTACACACAAAATTTGCTANGGAAACGAAAATTGTAAGGAACAGATTTTTATATCACATGATTAAACCGTCATAAATTTACACACAAAATTTGCTAAACCTCTAAATGCCGAAATGGTTGTTATGCCACCTGGCACTGGGTTTCACGTGGCATCATTCCACTGTCATACGAGTGGAAATAGCCACAGAGCAAAGCAAAGATCCAATGTTGATAAGAAAACCGGCAGACAACAACATCCGTGAACGTTCTATAGGATCCAATTACGATGCCATTAAGTAGCCATGGGCATAATTCAAATAGTTACACTGCAGTAACGAGAAAAACAATACCTATTAATATAACAGTTTCTCTCTTCGAACTAGAAACAAACACCGGCAACATATGTATGTGCAATCGGTAACTACAAAAAGGAAAATAACACCGGTAAGACAGTGTGAGGAAAACATTACATTTTAAAATAATGAAACATTTAAAATCTCTTTTTTTCAAACCTTATAAACAAGCCGGTCTTTACATGACTATCTTATTAAATAGGTATTTAACATATGATCGCACTTCGAATATGAAAGTTTTTACGCCATTGCCTCCAATGAGAAGGACTCGCGATTAGCTTAGTGTTTGAAAATCCGGCCTCGGAGTGTGGCGGACACTAACTCCGTGGTGTGGAGGTTTTCTCGCAGCGCTCCCGTTTCCTCCCCCGTATTCATTCTGCCGCAGCTCCATCCCAAACTCATTCACTCCTCTAGCTGGCAGATAACTACATATATACGGGCGGGACAGCCAGTGCATCGTGCAGAATCACATTCTTTCACAGATTCTCTATCATTAGCGCGTCTAGAATACAGCTTAAATTAGAATATTTTAAGCCAGTTGAGAGGTTTTCACCGGAGCGAGCGTTGGTGAAGGTCAAGTTACGTAAAAGGTGAAGTGTGAGGTGAAGATGGAGCAGCGGCCGAATGCACGGACAGGGGGAGGGGGGAGTGGCCCGAGAAAACTCGACAGCCATTGTCAACGTCCCCCACGTTTCCCACATGAAAAAATACGGTCGAACCCGGTTCGCCATGGTTGGAGGCAAGTAGTCCCAACAACTGCATCACCGCGGCCCCTAGAGTATTTAGAGTTATTTGCAAAGGACGAATACTCGCATATACATACACAATACGAACTTTGTACTAAGTTGTTAACCACAGCCTAACGTTTGAACTTAAATAAACACACGCGCTCTTCCCCGGCCTCCTCGCAATCAATACGCCATCCCTGACGTCACAGTCATTACGTCACAACGCCTTGGTCAGTTACGATCGACCGCATGGATCCTACATTCGCCCTGGACATGTGTGTCATCCACACTAACTCCCAAGTGTAGAGGTCCTTTCACACGATCAAATTTTTCTTCAAATTACCTTAAATTTTTATTGAATTCAATTCATTTAATGCTATATGACGTCATGGAAACTTCATAATCGCGGCCATCTCTTTCAGGTTCTTGAATGTCTCGTTTTCCTTCAGGATTTCCGTTTAAAACATGTTCTATATTTTCTTGAATCAAAACTTTTTAATAGTCGACCACAGCTTTTCTGACGATATTAATGGAAGTAATCTCATAATAATAGAATTGTGTTNCAAAACTTTTTAATAGTCGACCACAGCTTTTCTGACGATATTAATGGAAGTAATCTCATAATAATAGAATTGTGTTCAGATATTTAAAGTTGTTACAAAATTACGACGCATATTTCTTAAAAATAAAATGTACAATGAAATGAAGAAAATCTGTTGTGGTTTAACCAATTATTTTCGTATCGTACCTGCGGCGTAGATACTTCTGGTTGTTTTTTTTTAATTGGTTCCATAAAAAAGTTTGTGATACATTTCCATGCGGAGACTTGAAAGTTTATTAAATGCAATTCATTAAAAAGCACATGAATTTTTTTTTTTTTAGTTCAATAAATGGGATTCAAGCAACTTAATTCAACGAATATTCGATCGTGTGAAACGGCCTTAACNCAAAACTTTTTAATAGTCGACCACAGCTTTTCTGACGATATTAATGGAAGTAATCTCATAATAATAGAATTGTGTGCAGATATTTAAAGTTGTTACAAAATTACGACGCATATTTCTTAAAAATAAAATGTACAATGAAATGAAGAAAATCTGTTGTGGTTTAACCAATTATTTTCGTATCGTACCTGCGGCGTAGATACTTCTGGTTGTNAAATGAAGAAAATCTGTTGTGGTTTAACCAATTATTTTCGTATCGTACCTGCGGCGTAGATACTTCTGGTTGTTTTTTTTAATTGGTTCCATAAAAAAGTTTGTGATACATTTCCATGCGGAGACTTGAAAGTTTATTAAATGCAATTCATTAAAAAGAACATGAATTTTTTTTTTAGTTCAATAAATGGGATTCAAGCAACTTAATTCAACGAATATTCGATCGTGTGAAACGGCCTTAACNTTTTTTTTTTAGTTCAATAAATGGGATTCAAGCAACTTAATTCAACGAATATTCGATCGTGTGAAACGGCCTTAACGCTGGTGTGCTCAGTTAATTTTACCCACATTCCAAAGGGTTGATTTAGCTTAGTGACGTCACACGACAAACAGAAACTAGTGGACGGCGCATGTGCCAAACGGATGAGCGGTGGAGATTCACAAGTAGCAAATATGTTACGGCACTACGACACACGTGTGCAAGGAGCATGGAAGGACAAACAGTTGGCGCGTCTACTCCATGAGTCTTTATAGCTGCGTGAAACTCTCTTCGTAATTTACGGAATTTAAGTTTACAACATATGGAATCAAAGGAAACTGTTTGTGCGAAAACGTTACGGGCTTATTACAATGTATTACATTACCAATTCAATTCCTAAGATGAATTCAATTTATTTTAAAAGATTGAAAATTAATTTTTGCCGCTGGCGCACGACATCGTTTAGCTACATACTTACTCTTGGTCGAAGAAAAAAAATGATGTACATTATTATTATTGATGTAGTGTGAACAGTAAGAAATTGTAATGTTTGTGAAAGGAAAATGTTAAAATTGTAATTACATCAAATAATATATCTGGTAACTCTATGGTAGTCTTTGTAACATAGGTTGTTTACGGAATAAATAAAAGCTATTTGTAACATAGGTTGTTTACGGAATAAATAAAAGCTATAAGTTTAAATTGGTTTGCAACGGAAAACTTCATTTTATTATAAATAAATAAAACAATCAAGAAACCAGGATTTTGTAAGACAACTTGTTGGGGCGGTGAAAATTTTCGCACTTGGTTCGGGGCTAGAATTTGAGTAACTAAGCACTCAAAATCTTATTACACGCGGACAAACTCAAAACTATTAATTATCCTTTTACAACGACTTTTAAAGCAATGCGAAGTGGCAGTGTCCAAAGTGCAAAATGGAATAGAGTTTGGTAACGGCCAAGCAAGTTCAAACAACAGGAATGCCACCGAAACAGAACAATTAAGACGCCATGCTACATAAACCGATAATTGCTTATTTTCTCGACGGTAATAACTAACAATAAGTGACGCAAGTATTACTGCGATAAATAAATATACTTAGTGAATAAAATTATGCCGTTAATAAATTACGGCAGTGAGCATGTTACTCCATTGTTAGTGTGCGCACAATAGTCAGTGCGAAGCGGTGATGGTGCAGCTCCGGAATGCAAGGGCGGGAGAAACGGGAGAGCTCCGAGAAAACCCGTCGATCAGCGGGCATCCTCAGGCACGACTTACGATCGTCAGTGCTCAAGAAGAACACTGTGTGTGACCTTGGGTTACAAGTAACGCAACACTAAGAGAGGACCAGAGTGGGGCACGACCACTCAGAGTGGTCATCTCGACGGAGCCTGCGAACCCACGACGGCGTAGAGCGGTAAAGAGCGTGGGCGATGCCAGATCTGGAGCAATTCACACGCAAGGACGGCGACAACAAAAAAAAACGAGACGACAGCGTTTCGCGCCGATGAATCGCACTAGTCTGTCCTCCGAAGTGAAAGTAACGAGGTTAGAAAAAAATGAACTGCATGGACGAACACAGGCAAGGACAGGCGTAATGAGGTTATCAGTCGAAGAATACGCTGGTTAAATATTTGCGACACAGATTACTGTGCCTCAGTTTAGCATGTGTACAAAATCAACTGGCTATCGCGACCAAGGAAAACTCTACGGCAAATTATTTTTTTTAAATTTGGTTTTCATTTTCCCAAGATTTTTGGTGACCGCTACTTGAGAGTAGTCCGGACATTTTTTGAGCGTATCTCAGCAAATAAATATCGTGATAATACTTTTGCAAGAAAAGACAAAACCCAATTATAAACCCATACAGTTTAATGTATCATTTTGTGTGCGTCATAAGAAAAATTCGTAAAAAAAAAAAAAATGGCCATACGACTTCAACAGTTGTATTGGTGTGTGGTAGGTCAGTGCTGAGTACATGCGCACAAGACGAAAAATCGGTCCACCTCATCTTAAGTCCATGGTGTGAACTAGGCATTCTCGCACGAGTATGGTGTGTTTGCGAGTGACTTCGGCATCCCAGCGAAGGTGTGAGCAGTTCACGAGAAACTGATACACACAATGAGAGAGTATAACATTGCATATATAATTTTTCTAAGAAGGATGAATGTGAATATTTAACTGACTCATGTAATGACGTACTGAATAACGGTATATTATTTTCACTTAGAACTGTAGTATATAGTAGTATATTAAACTATAGTACACTGTAAAATACACTGAAGAGCCAAAAAAACTGGTACACCTGCCTAATATCGTGTAGGGCCCCCGCGAGCACGCAGAAGTGCCGCAAGACGACGTGGCATGGACTCGACTAATGTCTGAAGGTATGCAGGAGGCAATTCACACCATGAATCCTGCAGGGCAGTCCACGAATCCAATCTGCACCAATTTGAGAAAGGGTTGCATATCTGTCA
>NQII01001664.1:297903-335218 GCA_002778355.1 Clitarchus hookeri
ATGTCGAAGATTTGATGTTTTACCGGATTCCCGATATTCACGGCACACTCGTGAAATGGTCGTACGCCAACATCCAAATGTTATCGCTACCTCGGAGATGCTATGTCCCATCTCTCGTGCGCCGACTAGAACACCACGTTCAAACTCACTTAAATCTTGATAACCTGCCATTGTAGCAGCTGTAACCGATCTAGCTGCCGAACGTATCGCGTTACTCTGATTGGTTCCATACCTCTGTTGTTTCCATAGGCACGCCTATACCAGTTTTTTTTTGCCCTTCAGTGTACATCGCTGTAAGCATTTTTGTAATATTATAAATACAATCAGAAATTAAACTCACTTCTTTTGACTAATTTAGATCACCTTTAACATACATGAACACGCAAAGGTACTTGTACCAATATGTTGCCATTAAGCCAATTCTTATTTTATTGTGTAAAAGTCTATTTCGGTTACTACTAAAATAAAAACGGCACTTTCAATGGCATAAAGACACGGAACTCCTTTCTCTAATTCGCTGACAACAGTGCTGTAATACTCAGTCGGTGTTTTCGTTAAAATACACGTGTTTACAGGCACAACCTTCTTTTGTTTTCGAAAGTTGATTTTTTTTACGAGCTGTAAACCACTGAAAGTAAAGTTTTTTTTTGCCACGCCGTGACTAACACCAAAGTTACTCAATGGCGGTGATGGTTACGCAACGGCCACATCGAGCAGAAGCGAGCCTCGCTGCAAGGCCAAGGTCGCTAGGTACAGCAACTACCAACAACTTGCACGGTTGTTAAACTTCACAGACGAACTTACAAGCCGGTGGACGCTGAAGTTGTCAAACTGTGAAACTGTGGAACCACACAAGGGTGTCGACAGTGACCGATGAAAACTTGTTACTCATATTCCCACGATTAGAAGGCTGTGCCAACTCCTACCTCCGTCGAGATCTCCGTTTTCCTGGAACACTCTGACGAGAGGAAACTATTAGTTGGGGGGTNTAAACACGCACACGTCACACACACTTTCTTTTCCAAGACGATGACAACACATTTCCTTCCAATTTTAAACTGTCATTAGCTTTCATCACTTCTTCCGAAATGATTCTTCTGAGGTACATTGGAATTGGAATGGGCCTACGTTATTTTTCTTTATTCTCGTATTGGCTCTCAGCACCTCGAGGCTAAGAGGCACCCAAATCTCTTCGCTCGTTTTATGCTCGTTCCTCGTTATTTTATTTCTTTGTTATTTTGAGATGCTATGTAACCTGTATCCTGGGGAACGTACATGCATCGCAAGCCCCGAATTTGGGGTTTATCAAAGCAGCATTGTAAACTGCGAGCGCTTACCAAATCCCCCCCTCCCCTTTCCCGACCACAAACTACCCAATTACAGCGGCAGCGTACACAAGTGCACTGAGAACCAGGGATATGAACCTTGGGAGTTATAAAAGTAGTACACATCTACGATAATTATAGTATTTTGTACAACATTTCAGTAGGATAACGAAAATTATTTCTGCGACCATTCAGATTAATTGCTTGGTAAATAACTGCAGCTTTCTGTTTTTAAAACATTTCAGAACTTTATTACACTAAATATGTTACTAAAAATTCCACTGAAACACTCAAAATCATAGGTGTTTTATTATTACTTATATTCAAATTTATTCAGAAAACCTTATTTGTTAGTGTTCTCCTGACTGAATACTCGCTACGTTGAGGTGTGGAGTGCCATTGTGAATAAGCTCTGTGCAACCAAAGTTTAAAATATTTAGTACAATTTGTATAATAACGGTAGGTACGGTTCATTTCAAATTTTAGTATTTTTGCGTATTATAATGAATTTGCTGCAGTAGACCTGTATCGTCCAAGGCTGCAAACTGTAGTAAAAACACTATAATTANGGGGGGGGGTAACCAAAGCCACCCGGGGTTCGTCCCACCAATCCGCATTCGTCCTCAGTGCACGTGACCTTACCTTGGGCAGTGCTCCATACTGGGTCACGGTGTGCTGCCAACCTTCGCGTTAACGTACTGTTAACTCTCTGCAAACCGAAGAGAGAGAGAGAGAGAGAGAGAGCGGTGTCTCGGCGCGTCCACGTCAGTTTTCTTTCTTAGATGAAAGGTGAGTAGTCTGACCACTGCACCACCGCGGCCCCGGCTTCATTGAAAGTCACTCTACCACCACCTCGAGGGGAGCGTGTGCACGAAGGCCTTATATTAACCTCATTTTTGCCACAACTTGTTTGTTTCTCGGGGAATTTTTCGAAGTTTTTTGGCACAAGACAATTTCTAACGCATTCTTACATTGGTAGATATTGATTGGTTTTATTATTTTCAGACTCAAAACCTTAGTTAAATCCTATAAAAACAACTTATGACGAAAATCGGGCAAACATACTGCATTCGTGTTANCAGACTCAAAACCTTAGTTAAATCCTATAAAAACAACTTATGACGAAAATCGGGCAAACATACTGCATTCGTGTTCATCTTGGGAGGAGGGCAGGCAGGTGTCTGCTCTACTCAAGGACTTTGTAAAAGAACTAGACAATTACGCTGCTCATTTGTCACAATGGGACATTAGCAGGCGTACAACTGTTCCTTGTGTTCAATGACACACTCATTAATTAAGCTGCAAAGTAACAAAAATGGGTAAAATCATACAAAAAAAAACCCAATTCTTGAAATGTCACCAAACAAAAATTAGCGATGCAAATTTAGCCGACGNGGTAAAATCATACAAAAAAAAACCCAATTCTTGAAATGTCACCAAACAAAAATTAGCGATGCAAATTTAGCCGACGGGCATCCATTTTATACAAGTACTGCAACGAAGCCACATAGAGACACAAATATCTAAGAGGACGAAGGGAGAGTTTACTACTCGTCAACAAGATGGATCCTTCCCTAAGCAGCAAAAATTCGAGCTAACTGCTAAAATTGAACAAATATCACAAACCGAAATAAATACTCTAGGGAAATTTGTTGGTCAGACATTCGACCGAGAGGATATTAGTCAAGACTGCAGTATCCATATGTAGGATAATGATATGCAAATTAATAGAAGAGGATGAACAACTGTTCGGTATGAATGTCTTGTTCGAAGTGAGGTGAAGAAAACCGCTAGGAAAACGACGGAGTACATTACGGTCACAATCCAACGACACAGGATGGAAGCCTACCAAGAAGATAAAATCTGCTGACTATTAATATCACATACGAATGCGAAACCCTGCTAAATTTGCTTGCTGATATCAGCAGTCAAACTGATAAGGTCTCTCATTTGGATTGCTTATGGGAATCAATATCTAGACTGCACATGAGCCAATGAGGTCGAGTCCTGCATTCTCTGGTCCAGTCACCTGATAACTATCTAGGAAGCAGAATGTTCTTGCAACCTATGGCCTGAAAACTAAATCTGGCAGCCTTCAAATTTGCCAAGGTCAACTGTCTTTGCACACACGCGTAGTGACCCCGTTTGCTTAAGTTGAAGTGTGCCACATAGCCCAGTGATATTGCAGAGAAAAAAAAAATCCTTTTCTGGCAGGCACAAAATGTTTTGTTGGTATTCACCCTACCAAACTTTTTGATGCCGCCACAAAATGAATTTTAGTGGCTACAAAACTTTTTGGCAGGGTGAATACCAACAAAAACACTTTGTGGCCGCCGTAAAATATTTTTTTCAGTGTGGCTATTCTCAAACAGTTCCCTACTGAATCCGTCAACTCAGGAGCTGTTCAGTCCCACAACCCCTACGTGCAAACCGAGCGAGGCGACGGAGCGGTTAAGTCACTGGACTCGCATTCGGGAGAATCGGCCATCCTGATTTCTGGTTTTCCGTGGTCTCCCGAAACCACTCCAGGAATGACGGGATGGGTCCCTACCAGAGGCCATTATTACCACAAGTCCTCTTCCCTGTGCAAGTTGCATCGTCTCTGATGACCTCGCTGTTGAGACGTTAAGCTCAACTACCTCACTACCTCCTACGTGCAAGGCACTGAACTGGCGCGTAGTATTGCCGTCGTCCTGCCGTAACTAAGGCCCATTTCAGACGTTACTGTTTTTGTTTTGCCCTAGACTGCATGGCGCCGTGCGGTCTACGGCACAGCGGCAGCACAGAAGACTACAGCAAGACAGAAGACTACGGCACAGCGGCAGCACAGAAGACTACGGCACAGCGGCAGCACAGAACACTACAGCAGGACAGAACACTACGGCACAGTGGCAGCACAGAACACACCACGGCGCGCGCCATCACGTGGGGAAACTCCCATATGCGTCCATGGCTATTTCTAAACACGGCGTCGTGGCATCCACGGCGCACGGCGAAAAACAGCATCGTCTGAAACGGGCCAACAGGATCTTTAAGCGGCGACCCTATTATTTTATTGCAGGAAAATCTTAAGCAAAGTACAGAGCGCAGGCCACTAAAATAGTTTCGCATGTTTCCGGCCAGTTATGAGATACAGCAGCGCGAAAAAGTCGTTGTCAGCTATGCTGAAGGACTTGGAAATAGTATTTCTAATCTGCGTGACACGCTGAGAGTACGATTTGTCCCCCGTCTGAAGTGTGTTTTTCTTTTCGTGAATTGGCATAATAGCAACACGTTTAGAGGTTTCGTAAAAAAATAAAAAACCGCAGATTTCAAACACAATTCAAGCATCAGTTAGGCGACGCCCAAAGGTATCCATAGAAACTGCATCGTTATGATTATTTTCTGAATTTACGCGAGGGAGGCCAATTTTTTTTTTTTTTGCAAACTTCAACTATTTTACGGATGTGACATACTTAGTGACACAACTCGATCGTTGATCCCATGTGCTATTAATTTAAAATGTTTTTTTCGTTAGTTATTTTCGACGAATTCTTAAGTTACTGAACTCCGCTCTACGGAAATCAGGGCACAATAACACATCATTCACGCATTAGGTCTACGAAAATAACGTAATCCTATTGTAAGAATATGTTTTCCAAGACAAACATCATAAATAGTTTTAATCGGACATTGTTGGTAGCAAGAGAATTCGGAGATCTTCCATCTATAAAAATGTATGCACTAACAAGGGAACTTGAGGATGTGCAAGCAAAGGATTGCGTCCTTTAGGAAAAGTGAACAGCCATTGAGTGGTTAAATCAAATTTAAAGCACGATCTTGGAAAATAAAATATATATATATTAAAAAAAGTAATTTATTACCAACATAATAAGTGCATTAATTTTTTGTTGCCAAACTCACAAAAATTTAAAGCATAACCATCAATTACGTGTACAATTTCACAATTTACAATTTCAATATGTACTGTTCGTAAGCACACCTGCTGCTATATTTGCTACAGTTTTCTTCTTAACATCATCAGTTACTTCTTGAAATAGATGCTATCTTAATTACAAGGGTCCTCTGTAGCCTTGCTCGGTAAGGTGGAAGTACCTGGAGTGGCTTTCCAATCTCCACACTCTACTATACATGCACACAGTTCATTAAAAATAAGAAAGCATACTCTTACACTCTGTAAAAGTGAAAAGATATTTTGTTGAAATTTACTTATTTAAATGTTTTTAAAATAAGTAAATAAAGGTATATTTTTATTTTACAAATTAAGCATACGCAGGAAACCTTTATTTGCTAAAAAAAAAAATCCTTCCACTAAGCATTGTAATATTTATTACTCTAGTTGTACGTAATAAAAATAAGTAATAATATTTATGGATAATTTTTTAATAATTTATCAATTCAGACCGAAAGTTACGATTTTTATGACTGAAATAGCATAAAATAAATTATTAAAAATATTTGTAAACATTATTATTTTCATTATACTATTACATACAATAATTAATTAACATGATGGTCTTGCTTGATGAATTTTTCACTGCAAAACATGCCTTCTGAAGCATCCAAAATGAAAATGTGCCTGCATTTTTATTAAATAACAAATACTCATACTCATACACTCACTTTTAAAACACTTAAATGTCGGGAAAGTATTTTTTTTTGTGTTACAAAATACACACTATCTTCTTTCAGGTGCAACTTACATCACACTATTATGGCAATGTGCGTAGCGTGTGTACCACTTTTTAATAACTCTGCATGTTGTACGGTCGAGCGTAGTGTTTCATTGGAGTGAAGTGGAGATATTTGGACGGCTCTTAACTTATAGGTTTTGAGAGCCGATGAAGGTGAAGTGAGGTGAGTATGGAGCAGTGCCGGAATGCGAGGGCAGGGAAACGGGAGATCCCCGAGATAACCCCCCAGACCAGCGGCATCGTCCAGCACGATTCCCACGTGCGAAAATCCGGGAGCGGCCGGCCCGATCAAGAAGAAAGAAAAGTTGTTGCGGTAGTCTGCCGGGGCCATCGTTAGCGTAAAAATCGAGCAGCGCTTGAACCTAAATTTTTTTGTTAAATAAAAAAAATCAAAGGAGTTTTTGAAAGTGTTAACTAATGTATACGGCAATAATTTCATGCCCCACCGATAATCGAACCCGGGTCGCCAGGTGACAGGCGAGTAGTCTGACCACTGCACCACCGCGGCCCCTGCTCCATTGAAAGTCACTTTACCACCACCTCGAGGAGAGTGCGTGCACGAAGGCCTTATATTAACCTAATTTTTGTCACAACTTGTTTGTTTCTCAGGGAATTTTTCGAAAATTGTTGGCACGACAAGACAATTTCTAACGCCTTCTTGCATTGTCAGATATTGATTGTCTTATTATTTTCAGACTCAAAAACTTAGTTAAATCCTCTAAAAACAACTTACGACGAAAATTGGGCAAATATACTGCATTCGCGTTCATCTTGCGAGGAGGGCAGGCGGGTGTCTGTCCCAGCCCAACATGGGAGCATATCCCGTATCATTAGTCTGGAACTCGCTAACCACACAAACTTCGCAGCTTCCTATTCTGGGGATGATCAAAGAAACCCTGCGTAAACCGCGTGAAGCTTGCTTACTGGACCCATCGTCAGGTTTTCAAGTTTCCCTGTGCTTGAGTGAGTGACGTGAAACTCAAATATATCCCCCAACCCCCTTCGCAAAGAGCATGTGTGTTCGAAAATTTCCTGACCTATTCTCTGGACTGTGGAGAAATGCAGTACAACACGGTGGCGTCAGATGGAAGACAGCGAGACTAGCGGCGTGTGACTGAACTACCCGGAGCGATGACCGTAGTGCACGAGCGAGACTTCGCAGGTTGCTGTTGGTCTTCAGCGCCCGCGAGACGAGTAGCCGCGGACTGCAGTCCAAGTGGACAGTCTTGTCTTGTTTTCTACGCTGGACACCTGACACTCAAACGACAACTGCCTTTTACTGAACTACTGCGAACCTACCGCTAATCTAAATTAGTTTAATGCATGTCTAGTACAGTGAATGCTAAAACACGTCTCCTGGTTCCCAGTGTTTGCATTAGTAATTTGACGTTAAGGCGATGAGTACCCGCCATATTGGATTTTACGAAATTTTCTCCATATATTACAACATGCATTTTGATATCGTACTTTAGGCATCGTCAATGCATAGGACATTGTTTTGCACATATCCTAAAAGGTGCATTGCTAGACTACTGTTGCTAGTGTAATTTATGTGAATGCTGAAGGGAAAAAAAATACTTATTCCTTGCCGGCAGTCACCAGTGGAAAATTAATAAAGTCAGTGAATTTGTAATTATTTGATGAAACATTTGAGAAGCTGTCATTTATGCTGTAGCATGTCAAACATTTCGTCAAACAATCTTCAATGGAATTTACGGCAAACATTTTACGAATCCAAGATGGAGGTTACTTACTCCCCTTAAATATCTTCTTCGCGGGAACAAGGACGCGAGTTTATTAAAGCTGTTCAAGAACCAGAATTTTCTAAATTAAGATGATATTTCATGGTTTGATGATATAATATCAATGAAAACTTAAATTAAAATACCAAATTATTAGAAAAATAACAATAATGATTCCTTTAACGCAAATATAAAATTTGCACCTTTAGTATAAATTATACAAAGTTGTTTTAACACTAAATTTCGTTTCAAACAAAGTGTTTCTTTAAGTCGCACGAGTTGCACGTTGCAATTTCTTTGAAAGCAGACGCTTGGTTCGCCCGCGGTAAGGGTTCGACTTCTCGCTGGTCTGACTTTCAATTTTATCTCAAATGTTAAAATTTAAATACAAGTGAACCGTACAACTTTCCAAGAAATCTTTATAATATTCCAACAACATGAGTAATAATTTTGAGCTGTAACGTAATACATTCTTATTCAATTTTCAGATTTGTACTAAAAAATATTAATTAATTCGTGTAATTAGTTTTATTCTAAAAGTCATTTCCCTGCATAACCACAGGTCTGTGGTTCCTGAGCAGCAAGGACGATCTCGGGACGGACAAAACAAAACGTATACCGGTTCTTGACTAAGTTGATTACAGAAACAAGACGAAGAAAAGCACTACACATGAAAAAAAAAATATATTTTTAATAATTTTAATGTTGCGAAAACTAAACGCTATCATGCACTTGAAGCTAAATAATATCCAGTACTTGAAGGCGTGTTAAAGAAAAAATCGGAACTTTAGTAATACAGCTGTTGAAAATCTACAAAAACTGCAATTAAATAAAAAGTATAAAATTATAAATAGTTAAAGAAAAGTAAATCAATTATACGATAAATTCCAACTATTTTGGAGTTTGGCACCGAATAAATTTTACACAGACACCGAAAAACAGTGCCAACTGAAACAAAAAAAGTGAAATCAAACTACAACAGAAAATAAACATGAACAAACAAAACAATCACGGAATAATGACCCAGTTAAGTCAAGGAACGACATGATACAACGAAGATAAAATAACAAACGGAGACGAAAAGCAGCAACGAAAACGAGACAGTAAAAACATTACGGTAAAAATATAATTTAGTCGCGATGTTTCAGGAATTGATGCAAGAGAACGCAGCCAGGGCGAAAACATGGGACATAAAAATAACTGTTGGTTGAAACAGCTGTGTGCATCAATGTAGTCAAGTTTCTCTCTGACTGGAGAACCTGGAAAACTGTANATAACTGTTGGTTGAAACAGCTGTGTGCATCAATGTAGTCAAGTTTCTCTCTGACTGGAGAACCTGGAAAACTGTATGCAATGATGGGAAACTATCTCCTAACAAAGTCACCTGGAAAAGTTAACTATGATTGCCGTGGGGCTCTTTCAAAGCGTGCTTTCTGGTTTACAGCCGACTGCCAGATTTCTTAGNAAAAGTTAACTATGATTGCCGTGGGGCTCTTTCAAAGCGTGCTTTCTGGTTTACAGCCGACTGCCAGATTTCTTAGATTTCAACAATATGCTGGCTGAAAACACTATTATTATACATTACGAAAGTGAAAGAACAGAGGCTGTGAGGAAGACAACGGCGTCTCTCATGTGTAAAGGGGAGAGGCCCTAGCAGCTTCCGAAGCATCTGCAAAGCCCTAACCATGAAAATACCACCTATCGATGGATCGATACCCATTCACGGCACGGCACGACTCGACTCTAGAACCGAGACTTTACAGGCTTCGCCTACTTTGGAGAGTGAATCCCCCCAACTCCTCATACATCCGTAGAAGCTTTCCTATATTTGTCCAGAAGAAGAAGAAGAAGTAAAGGAAATGTTTAGAAGTTCCCAAATTTGGACAGTAGTATTTCAAAATTTTCAGCTTGGTAGTAAATTTTGCGTATAATGAATATGCTAAAAACTTTCATTACAGTTTAAGAAAATCACACAAAAAAATCTTTACATTTAATATGATATCTCTTCTACACGCAAGGCCCTAAAATGGCACACGTTTTTCTTTTTTTATGCACAAAGATTTTAAGCGGTGATCCATTTTGTTGGTGAAATGAAAGACAGTAACTAAGTTTCAAACTCGCCTATCGGACAGTAACTAAGTTTCAAACAGTCGCCTGTCATACTTAAGTGCGCGTGTAATCCAACACTGTATTTTCAGGGATATCGCAGCATACTTACTTTTATTCCCCTTAAAATCATTACATAGTTCCAAATTTCATTTTTTTAAATGTCCGCTGTCAATCCGGAGCCATTCCCGATCGTCTGCAAACACACACACTGCAAGGCAGTTGAGGCGTCAGAAAGGCGGACGTCACACGCAATGATACGGAAGCTGCCGTGAAGAACCGTGCGACGTGCGATAGCGACGGCAAGACAGGTAAGTGTAGGGCGACGGAGAGGCTGATGGTGCCGATGCTACAAGGTCGACCTCGGAAATAAACGCTAACGAAGCCCCTGTGCCCAAGAACGCGCTGGTTACTTTGGCGGCGGCCCAGGCCGCAGGTGGTGGCGCCACGTCGTTAAGTGTTCTTCAACTCCGAACTGCGGACAAATACTTACGAGCAGGTAGACAGCCATAGCAGACAGCATTCCGCATTTCAGAAAGCATTTTCGGTTGGCGTAGTTTTGCCCCGTCATGAGCCTAGCGCGGTGTAAATCCTCCAGTTTCTTTAAAACGGTAAGCGACACCCATCAAAAACGACGACTCAACATNAAACGGTAAGCGACACCCATCAAAAACGACGACTCAACATTCGCGCATTGCGCATTGTCGAGAACGATGTACATTTCATGTAATTGTTTTTTAAAAAGTAAAAATTTCGCAGATGCATATTGGGCATAACCTTTATTTATATTTTTGGTATGGCGTTACCGTCTAAAATGGATAAATTCGTAATTTTAGACATTCATTTCATAATGCAACACACTAATTTTGGTTTAAACTGTTTCAGAGATACGAATTAGCCCCAAAATTATTCAAATATCTCCAATTTGTAATAAAAAAATAAATAAATAAAAACCACTCAGCACAATACTAACTATAATAAACACTGTAAAAAAATTTCTGGTGAACTTTCTAAACTGAAATGGAAGATTGTAACCTATACACTGTGTGGAAATAATGCCACACATCGAGCTGCAGGTATAGGAATGTACAGCGTCGCTGCTATACAATGTTGGGAACTTCCCTGCGTATTTGACTGTTTCCTGAGCAAATGTAGGAACGCTTTAATGAATGTATAGGGGAAAAAATGACAATTCCCGATTTCCCACTAAGAGCATACACTGGTATGGTAACTTTCCGAATAATTTCTTACGAGTGCATATACGCATTTGCAAAAAAAAAATTGATCCTCATGAACGAATTGCGCGAATACATCGAAGATTGCCCCACAGTATCGTGATAGCCCGACNAAAAAAAAAATTGATCCTCATGAACGAATTGCGCGAATACATCGAAGATTGCCCCACAGTATCGTGATAGCCCGACATGTGTCACCAGGGATATACATGTCCCTCCATCATTCATATCTGCAGGAGACGGAACAAGGCATTGTGAGCAGTGCGAGTCACAGAGCCAAGTCCAGCGAACACGCGGCATGCCCCGACGACGAACTAGACACGCTCATGTACAGTTATACGAGTTTGAGAGAGGCCGCATTGTCGGACTAAGAAAGGAAGGTTGGATGTTTCGGCGCATTCCTCGTCACTTGAACCGTTCTGCCTACGCTGCGAGTCGGTACTGGACGAAGTGGGAACAGGAGGGTGCACACACCCGTCGAGAAGGTTCGGGTCGACCCCGGCGGACCACCAGCAGGGAGGATCGTTTCATCGTGCGACAGGGCGTCGCTGAGCGCCATCGAAGGACACGTAACGTCAGCGGGGGATATGCCTCTGTCCACCAGTATCATACCCAGAGCGGGATCTGTCATCGCGGCATCACTCAAGACATATATTACGACCTGAGCATCGCCGAGCACGTGCAGCATAGGAGCTGGCGGATTGGCGACGAGCGGTGTCCAGCGACGAATCACGGCTCTGCCTGGAGACAGACCTGGCCAGAGGTGTGATACGCACTACACTGTGGAGCGGCAAACTGCTCCAACGTGAGGAGCCGTGGTGTGCGGTGCCATTGCCTACGACTCCCGCAACTCACTGGTGGTCGTTGAAGGAACCCTGACGGCGCGGTGATACGTCCAGGAAACTCTCCGACCACGTGCGCTCTCCTTCCTGGTGCAGCTTGACAACCCCACTTCCCAGCAGGATACTGCCTGGCCTCGCACAGCACGAGTATCTCTGGAATTCCTTTATGATAACACGCTTCCTTGGCCAGCCAAGTCACCAGACCTCTCGCCTATCGAAAACAAATTCGGTACCAGATTGTACGGCAACGTCAGCGGATTTGGAGGGTCAGTTGCACCAGATGTGGCAGGACCATCCTCAGGAGAACATCCGAAATCCGTATGCCTCCATGCCCGACCGTATCGCCACCTGCAGCAGTGCTATGGGTAGTCCTACACCACACTAAGTGCACCCTGGAAGTGTTGGTCCCCTCAATACATAATTGGCGTGGTACAGATGGTGATATTTTCTGTATACATACCACCACGCCCGGTGCCTGCACCCGCATGTGTGCCCCTGCGATGGCACCTTCAGGATGATCATTTATTTGCAAATGAGTGTATTTCTTTACTAAGTTATGCAAGTGTGCAGAGTTTGGTGAAACTCAGGTGCACGGGTTCTAAACTTTTCGGATAAGATACAGACAGTATAGTGTCACCCTTCCCCACCCCGCAGAATTTCTGAAAGAAGAAATCGTCGTCATAGTCGCCGACGACGTCATCATGACATCATCGTCGTCGACATCATCATGACGCGTCGTCGTCATCGTAATTTCACGACTGTGTCTTTAACACAGCCTGCATACTCACGATTAGCTGAGCTTCCAGGGTATGGACTTTTCAAAAGTTCTTCCAAAATGACCACGAAAGCTTTGGATACAGAAAGCCGCTGAAGTATGACCGACGTGCACGTGACTTAAATTCCATCCTGTTTACCTGTAAATCTTTCCTTCAAGCTTTACAGTTACGAATCGAGGCAGTCAAGGGCAAGCATGCGTGGAAGAACCTCGTTTCCCACGTGCAACAAGGGCACAGAAAACAATCTTGGTAGAAAGTTTCCGCAGTTTCAAACAACCGTCGAGAACTAGACCTGGCGCACACGCTGCTACTGAACATCTACAAATTGCGACCGCATATCCGTCACAAAAAAAAGTTTAAGTTAAGAACTAAGGTCTACAGTGATTACGAATGGATGTACACGCCTTTGAGGGAAGATCTGAAACATAAATTTACCGAAATCATTACAAAAATATTTAAGCGAAGGACTGGGCTCTGGATACGTGTCACTGAAATAAGATCTGCAGCCACTCTCACTACACTTAGTATGGCAACCATTCTGAGGAATTCGTCAAAAGTTTCAAAACCAAGTATGTATTACAATACCCGGCTGGTATGCAACACACTACACACTGATTGCATATGTGTGGCTGTGCAGGTACACGAGTTCCCGAACAGCGTGTAGTCGACAGCTGGTCATAAAGTGCGCTGCCACAAAGCCTGCAGCCACACAGTTTCACTGGAGAATCTACGTTGAAGAAAACCCTTCTCAATGACAAGATTTTAAAAATAAATGTTTCAAACGAAAAATATTTTACGCCACTTTCCTAGAGAATACTTCCACAATAAGAAATGTGTGTATATGTATATATATATTACATATACACACATTTCTTATTGTGGAAGTATTCTCTAGGAAAGTGGCGTAAAAAAAATATATATATATTATAAATTAATTCCCAAATTTTTTTGTATAAAACATATATTTTAATGTAAAACTTTAGGGAAAAAAACATTACACAAACATTTGCAAGATTTCTTAACATGCCAGTATTTTTTTTTAAGAAATGTCACGTAGAACACTTTTTGTTTGAAATCATCATCTTAAAAACTGATTCACTGAGAAGGAATTCCTTTAACATGGAACTCCGAGGCTGCAGGATTGGAGACACGGTACCAGAAGCGTCGACAATCTGGAAAGGGATAGGAATCTGTGACGGTATGTACTATGCCTGCTTCACGTGCATGCCTATCACGCGGAACAGACAGAGCGGGAATCTGGAACAGCCAATCAGATTTCATCCTCGTTTTCCACGGCGAGAAGTTGAACGCACGCCGACATTTCCACTCTCGCGGAAAGAGCGGATTTTGCCCGTATTTCCTGAGAGATTCATCGTTCCAACACGTTTCACAGATCATCAACGTACATTGCTGCAATCGTCTAGGATGGTTAAAAGTATGATTTATAATGAATGAGATACGCGAATCCATATATAAATGTCGACACATTTATCAAACAAACGTAGTTCGGGAACGAACCGAAAAGTAGCACGAGACTATAAAATATTTTTGGAAGTATAAAACAAATTAATAGACAATTAGAAATAATAATAATAAACATCCAAACCACCCTGAAATTATTAAGTGAAAACATCGGCAGCGTCTAGTTCGTTGGGGAATATTTAATTCGGAAACGAACCAGCGTGTTCGTAAACTGAGCTACATCAAAACTCTAAAGTCTGCTAACACATGAATAGCTCTGCCTGCTTCACGTGATCGGCGTAAATGTGAATGAGGCTTTAAGGGGCCTCCCTTGTCATATAACGACATTAAACGCCTCGAGATCACGTTGCGACGGCGATGTACAATCGCATTAACAAACTTCGCGTGAGCTCAAGTTTCCTCAGAATTTTAAGCAGTGGCTAAAAGGTTTTTAATAACACACCAATCTGTTTAGAAAAGATACAACTTAGTCGCCATAGTTTAAAACACTGTTTTACAAAAGGATATAAATATCGCGAAAAGAGGGCTACTTACAGCGATTTTCTCCTGGCTTGACATTTTTCAACGACCATATTTACGCTTCAATAACCAGTTTATGAATGGGAAACAAAATATCGACTTTCGTTTCTGTCCTGAAAATAAATATTTGCACTGAAATATTCCATAGTTCAGTTTTTTTTCTCATCAGGATAGACACAACTGCTTACAATGAGACCCGAATGACAACTGCGAGCGTAGGAAGGCCCAAGGCACCCGGCTACCTGGCGATTGATCTGTCTTGCCGAGAGTTAGTAGTTCACATTTATCTGCTTAACTATTAAACGTGCGTCCAACGTGCACATCTACTAGGGAACAAAAAAAAGCTTTTTCAATGCTCTGTATTCCAAAATATACCCGTGGTATACATACTAAACTACTCAAGGGCCCTGCATCGGAACTTACACGGACTTCCCACCATTAAAATAAGAGGGTCACCGATGAAAATCCCATGTGTAGACTCCGTGCGACGAGAACACTGCACGCCAGTCAGAGCCTTGCGCTTAGCGGCGATGGCGCACTTGCTGCGCGTGGCAGTGTCGCCCTTATCGCTGCCACGCTTCTTTAAGCAGGCGGGAGCCTTAAGGGGCTAGGAGTTCGCGCGGGAGTTATTTCGCAAAACCAAGGAAAACGTAATCCCGGATGGCCGCACAGGGAATCGAACTCTGGTCCTACCGAATGAGAGTCTAGAGCCGTCGCCGTCACCACTGGACAAACCCTACTCAGCGATCTTCAAATGTAGGGCATCGCCGCATGCCTACTTAGTTCCAAGTTACACAGTGACTCATATCCACCTATCACGTGCAACTAATGTCGCAGTCAATGCAACTGTGCCCTATCCGCGTTCCTGTAATGTTGAGCGGTTTGCGTGTTGCCTACTTGCCAGACAGTGCAATCCTTAATTTTAATCTTCGTACACAAAATCTACGGAAATTGTGATTTTATAGCAAACATTCCTACAATCTACGGAAATGGTGATTTTATAGCAAACACTCCTCCGCGAACCTTTCTCTGTTTAATTTCAGCTCACGTTGATTAGCAATCGGTCATCTGAAAACCAATTATTATTTTATGTAACGAAATTTCAACGCATTATAAAATAAGACAAATTCGTTATGTTGAAATAACTTAATGGCAGTGGTTGCAAAACTTTGTACAGTTACAAAGTAACCAAAAAGCACAATGGCCTCCTTAAATACTTTTACGTGCGATACATCTAGTATTTTAGCTCAACCTTTACGGGCACATATTATCCTCAGGAGAAATTTAAATTTTAGGTCTCAACATTTTATTTTTCTCTAGATGCAAATGCGGTTGCGTTTCGTCAGTGACCTTCATATCCAGAGGAGTTGGAGGGTCGCGATGACGTAGAAGTCTGACTGATCGCCTCCGACCACGGCGAACCGGGTTCGATTCCCGGCGGGGATCACCTGGGTCTTAGCACGTGGGAGACGTGGCGGACGTTGCCGACGGGCAGCAGGTTACTACCGTTCCTCTCGCCCATGAATTCCGCCGCTGCTCCATCTCCACCTCGCTTCATCTGCACGGGTGCTCAAGACGTCGCTAATCCATCAACTCTTAACTTCAGAATCATTCTGTTGGTACTATCGCCGAGGGTACGTGGCGGTTGGCAAACACACAAATAGCAACTCAATGTGCCGATAAGAGTAATGGTGAGAATATTTCTGTGATCGTAGGTAAATTTTACTGTGCATATATTACAAAACCGAGGTTTTGACATTGTCTTGTATTTTTCGCGCTCTTTTCCAGAGGTGCACACACCATCTCCGACACGGGATATAGTATATTCGCGGTTATTTTCAATCTATACTTTGAACAAGCACCCTATGTACGAAGTGTTCGGTTATCTCATGCCACGTAACACGAGCGTTGTATACTTCTGTTAACATACAAGTACCTTAATTCTAATTAAATTTAACTCATACTTATATTTTATGTAAGTTAAATTTATATTACGTCATTCATAATTAATATGAATAATGTACCGCGAGAAAACAGATAGATGTGTTGGAAATGCCTAGTAATAAATATTATTACACTGAGTGAATATGAAAGTGGTGCGTTCCCATAGTGTAATTGTCTAGACTCCGTTAAACTTTGTTCGCGCGAGGCGGAGGAATATCCTGGATGTATAACTTTAGCAGGGCTTCAGAAAGGTAGGAAGGAACCGTGACTGGACTATAATATGCGATTTAGCCAGTGGGAAAGGGCACTATGGTATTGAGGTAAAGAGCTCTCCCGTGAAGCTCCATATTCGTGACTCGGTGCCCTTTACCACCGATGCAGATATTCGTTACCGCAAGGCGCGGCCTCAGCAGCGGTATAGTGGTGCAGAAGAAGCTGCTACGGCATTAGGAGGGGTGGGNGGGGGGTCTGGCGGGCCGCCCGGCGGGAGGGGCGTTACATAACCTAGCCCACTGCAATCCACACACACGCCGCGCCGCGACGCCGGGGAACCAGAAGGTCAATGTCGCGGTCGCCGTCGCCGCGCGTCGGGTTACACCCGGCGCGGCGCCCAGCCACCCGGCACCTGGTCTGGCCGAGGGTCTGCGACGCAGGTGGAGGGACGACGGACGTGTGTATGACGACGGCGGGGTTGTGATCTTAGACTGAACTGGGCAGCTATATTCTAGTATTTCCAACCTGCAAACTAAAATAGGATAAATAAAAACTGTAGCACATCGAAAGAGGAGAGGGGAGAGGAGGCGTGGGTGAAGATATTTTGGCGGCTCTTAACATCGAGGTCTTGAGAACCCGGGCAGGGTGTAGAGGGGGGGNGGAGAAGTTTTGCGAATTGCAAACACACTTTGTCCCAAAAGGTTGTCAACGATTAACATCAAAGTTATTAATAAGTATTTAATTGTGATGGAAATACGTAATTACAGTAAATTATACTTACAAGAGGACAGAGGGACGTACCCGAGTTTGTGAAAGATGGGAGGTCTTAATAAAATGAAAGGATAAAATTTAATTTTTAATTTATTTATAATGCTATACATATTCACGCAGCTATTATTTACATCAATTTACCTATCTCCGCCACTACTTTTACCATTCATAGCGAGCGCGATGTTTAATGTCTGTATCGACTCTAATTAAAGTCCTTATCAATGTATCTATATTGGTCAGTCGTTTAATTCAAACTCATTTACACATATCCAGTCTGACTATTGCCATCAACACAAATTTCTGTCACTCACACATCCAGTTCAACAGTCCCGTCCGCCAGTCTCTCTCTTCGCTGTACCGATGCTCGCAGTCCGCAGACTTCACTCTCGCTGGTCACCCTCGTCGCTTCGCAAACCTGGAGCTTACAACGCTCCAAGCTCTAGACTGTCGGCTGGGAGGCCCATCGTGGCTTAAATACTATTGCTGGCCCGATCAAGAAAGCAGGCTCTCCACGCCCCCGAGTCACGCTGAGAATGCGGGGGCGATGGCCAGAACATTCTTGCAACGATAACCCCAGACATTCAATCCTTTTAATGGCAGATGGCAGCAGAGTCCCAATAGGCTTATCGCGGCAGCGGCACTCCTTTATAAATCTCCGCGCACTAATCTGCCCTTGACACAATCCTTTGCTCCCTCGGGCAGGACGTGATGCAGTCCAGTAACATGTAACATTATCATCCATTGCATTACAATGTGTAGTAATTATTTTCCTAGTATTTGTCCTTATTAACGAGTGCGTCGTTATTTTTATTAATGAGTTCTCGATTTTTTTTAACAAAAATCAGAAAATTACGCACAAAAATGTTTAAAAAAAACTTGTAAAATGCCCATTTTTTATAATTTTACATTGTCGGCGATTGCTATGAATCCGAAATTATGATGCGAAAAAGAAGAATTTCTGGAAAATGGGTGAAGCCGAGCCATATGAAATTTCTGTTCTGGTTAGACCACTGCTGTAGCAAACCCGGCCCATACTTCTCGTTAGACCACTGCTGTAGCAAACCCAGCCCATACTTCTCGTTGGACCACTGCTGTAGCAAACCCGGCGCATACTTCTCGTCAGACCACTGCTGTAGCAAACCCAGCCCATACTTCTCGACAGACCACTGCTGTAGCAAACCCGGCGCATACTTCTCGTTAGACCACTGCTGTAGCAAACCCGGCGCATACTTCTCGTTAGACCACTGCTGTAGCAAACCCGGCGCATACTTCTCGATTACACGCACACAATGTATCTTGAGGGCACAGAAGGTGTGAGCTCTAAATGTAACCTCCCACCTCCTACTGCACCACCACCCTCCCTTCAGACCCCCTCTTAGACCATGACATTACGACAGCTGAGAGGGGGCGGTGTGTGGACACAACCGCTGGCCCGGCCCAGCCTCGCACCTGACTGCGACCTTGAGCCTGCTTTTAGCACCTACGCTTCCGACAAGCCAGCCCCTGCCAACTGACGCCTACACTATTATCATAGGACTACCTCCAGACTGCTTTACTTTTGTTTTCTATACAATAACATTCAGTAATATAATATTAACTAAATAAAGAGGTATTTTTTTCATAACAACTAAACAATTGAAATAACAGACTTATTTTACTACTCATGCTTAATTTCTGAAATTGTGCATTTAGCACAGACTAGCAATCTCGCATTAAAACAATTTAACACGAAAACATTTCTCTGAAATGTGCAAGTAGGGGTTTACAGTTTCCATACATTTTTTTTGCTAATATTAAAATTCAAACAGACTAACAAAAGTTAAAATTACAGGCGTGTCACTTGTATTTCAAAGACATTCCTTCCTGCCTTTCTTAGGCTTAAAAATTTAAAACATTTTTTACAAAATTAAAGATGCCGGCAACTTTAGTACTGGTACAGGACGCCAGGGGTGTATCCGGGTTTGTGAGGGATGAAGGTATTAATAAAAATAAAATAATTTAATTTAATTTTTTTAATTGCTATACATATTTACACAACTATTATTTAGGCTACAACATTAAACCATCTATCTTCACCATTACTCTTGTTATTCTTAGTGTGTGCAATATTTAATGTCTATCCGAATGCCTATCTCAATTTTATTCTAATTAATGTCCTCAACCAGACATTCCATCAATGTTACTCACTTCCCCCAGGTGTCAATAAAATCGCCATTATTAATGGCTGGGGGAGGGGGGGAGTGAGTAACACTGGATGGAAGGATGTAGAGAACCTATGCGGTTATTTTGCTTTTACAGGTATTCTTTCAGATTACAGACTAGGTGTAACAACCATAACGGAGTACACTATTGTATTGATACATTACTTACATTATACATCCGGACGCGGATATAGGGATATCGAACATTAACAAGAAACCCATTACATACCATTACTTAAATACAACACTAGAGCCACTAGCAAAACATAAAAAAACATACCAATAACATAATACCCCGTACCCCATAACCTATAGATAACATATAAATACACAAAACAAGCCGGACCACTCAGTCAAGCTTGAGTAATGCGGTATCCACGACACGTAGCAGCACAGGATCGCTTACTGTGTGTGTGTGTGTGTGTGTGTGGTGTATATGGTGTATGTGTGTGTGGTGTATGTGTGTGTGTGTGTGTGTGTGTGCGTATTTACTGCAGTTCAGGTAGTCGGTATGTTGATGATATTAACACACTATCACCTCAGACGGTATAAGCGACTAAGAGGACTCAGACGAAATAATTGTAATACCGTCTACAAAGTAACAACGACCAAATACTCATGCATTCGTCGACATCACATCCGACGAGGAATAAGGTACGTCTTCCAACACGTTCCACATCCATAAAACCAACTACTATCCCTGAAAAATTAGACTATCATGTTCTTGTGGACAGACCAAGTCAGGTCGAAAGATGACTGTCCTTTACTAACCAATGTGACTGCAATGAGATTTCAAACTATACCGCGTCGGTACACTGAGAGTTTACAATGTCAACCGATAAAACGCAGAGAGGCGATAGGACAGACAGTCACAAATCACCATCAACATATACAGAACCTCTGTCTCACACAACAAACCACTATCAAACCCTGCAACGTCCAGAAACCATAAACGAAATATACCTAGATCTAACAAATATCAGTCACAGACAGACGAGACAGACACTACTACTAAGAACAATGAATCTCCTAAAAGATTGGCAAACAAAATACATACATCAGCTAAACACAGAAGAAAACTGGGAACAGATATTAGTAGCTATACAAATCTATGTTCACCGGCGCAGGCTGCAAGCTACGGCACCACGGCGGCCACCTTGGATGACTCACGCCGAAACCACCTGCTCTGTCATTCCTCGTCAATTGTGGCCATCGTGGATTTCCCTTTCCCCCCCCCCCCNNNCCCCTTCTGCTCTATTGTTCCTTCCAACCTCTTCATGATTTTGCATTCCTATTATTTTTTCTCACGCACTGTCATTCTGATTTTTTTCTCGTGCTCTCGCATTACTCCCGTCTCCCTCACGCCTTTTATATCTCTTGGGGTTTTCTCATAGTCCCCCCGATCTCCTTTATTTTCCCTCTTGTCTCCCACATTCTATCCCTTGGGGTTTTCTAGTAGTCCTTCCGATATCCTTTATTTTCTCTCTTGTCTCCACCCCTTTCCCCCCTCTCTTGCTTTTCGCGTAATCTATCCCCGTCACGTCAGCTGCTGTAGGCAGTCATCTTTAAATCCTGCACCCGTCCCCAGAGTTTGCTCAATTCTTTCCTTTTTTTCGCCCTCCATCTTTAATTCCCGCGCCCGCCACCAGAGTGCGGGAGGTTCTTCTGTTCGCAGCTAGGAGCGCTGGTATCGATGCGACCATTTCGTGTGCTGGCTGGTTCACTAGTCGCCTGCAGAAGCGCGGTGGCATCGGGGAGGTGAGTTCAAGTGCTTTAATCTTTCCATATGTCACGACAGATGATACAATTTTCTGACCATTAGAACAGCATCCCATCATTTTCACTATGTCCTCTCGACGAGAGAAAGAAGTTCTGGGCGATGTGTGGTGGTACAACTGCTTTTATAAACCTACGAGTGAGTAGGGTGGACAGAAGCGATGTCCTCTACCAATACCAGTTTATTCTAAGCGATATTTTAAAATAATGTGCTAATATTTACAGCTTGATGTCATGTTGAAAGCATCCGACATGAAGCATTAACTTCTGCCTGATTATAGGCACTTGTTTCTTGGGTGGTGTTTTACGCTACACTGTGCTGCAGACGACCCTAGCCTGTGGGGTTCGTCAGTCAGTCGATGGTTGTGTTTTAACCACCTCGTCTAGCTTCTGCGGCTTCGGGACCTCCAGAGCTAACGGGACCTACGCCAGTGCCATAGACTACTTGGGTCCTGTCTTCTTCCTACCCAGCCTTATCATCTGTGTGGCTACCAGCCAATTCGACAGCAAACAACGTTACCAGGGGTTGTATCGTGTTTCGAAACAGTGGCGTTGAAGGAAATGAAAGTGTTGCAGAAATTTACTATGAGATTTGCGGGCCATGCGGACCTACAGAAGTTGTAAACAGCAATCATATACTGCTAACAGGATGACTGAAAATTACAGTACATACATAGTTGAAAGTATATGTCGTATTGCTTTCTTACTCATTATTACAAAGTTCATACATATACTTATTTCGAATATGCTCCAGTTATATTGAAATAAAAGGACCCCGAGTCACACTGAGATGGGCCAGAGCGATGACCAGAACATTCTTGCAACGATAACCCCAGAAATTCAATCCTCTCAAGGACGGGAGCGCACGAGTCCAGATAGGCTTATCTGGGACGCACGGCGGCACGCCATTGTAATGCACACAGGTGTAAGAATAAACAAAATTAGTAAAATATTTACTTTTCTAACAATTTCACAGTTTAACTTGACCGACGCATGAATAACGTCATCAAGCCCATAGCGATATTAATGTTACATGTGGTGGAAGGATACACAAAGTGCATACAAGTAAATCTGAAGCAAGGCTTTCAAAAGTGCTCCATTTACCGTGAAGCAGCCTATATAATAGCAATTTAACACTGTTAAATAAAACATGAAAGCAACGACTGTAAGGTCTAGCAGCTCTTTACACGCAATTGATAACTACGTGTAAACGTTCCATATGCACAGTCTAGGACGACGAGACGAGAGCTCTTCTGAGAGATCGATTCCTTCAAAAATGTTTTTCTACGCGTTTTTATAATATACCGATCAGATTCAAATTTAAACCTCACGATCGCTTAAAAAAAAGAGAGAGAGTAGCCTATATCTACCACTTTAAAGCACACTTGAAAATCCACAAGTTTGTCTGAAGAAATGTCACACTATATTTAAAAACTCGCATTTGATTTCATACAGGAAAAAAAAACAAGATAAAACTGAAAAAACAGAACAAACGTTTGTCAATTTTCAACTGATATCGCCAGTTGTGTTTTAAATCATGTCTCTGGCCGGCGTTAGTCAATGTTTTCCAAGCAACGAGTTGCAATTCGGTTCTCTGTTTGACCCCCTCCCCCCCAGTCCTCCCCGGCCCTTCCCAAAAATAAAACTCACTCTTAAAAGTCACTAACAAACTGCGATCAGTTCGGGGCAGAGTGGCTTCACACGCCTCCCCCGTCCCACAAACAGACGTCAGAATTCCCTGGCCTGCGGGACTTGCAAGACACTGCGGGACTTGTGGACACGGCCAGATAAACTTTCTGCTTTTGAATGCCCGTGTAGAATGACTAGGAATAGTAATAAACAGAACGTTAACACAGGCTGTAGCCTGCACCGCACCGCCGTGGGCAAACCAAGTCGAGGGTGAATGTCGGACGGTCGCTCAGCGTGAACTGGCAGGCTCATTTACAAATCAGGCCAGCCAGCCGCCGGGAGGGGGGACACACAGCTTATCTGGGTTGCGAATCTGCAAGTCGCCATGTATCACAGCGGAAACCATTGCCAACTCCTTGGCACCGTTCGGAAACCAGCTTCCCCGTGTATTGCAAAACGATATAGATTTGTACCGGTTATTGTGCGCTGACGGTCAATGCGTACAGCCAATGTCAGTCTTCGACGCCGGAGGTGGGAGGCAACCAATGTGGAAAAACGAACCACGCTCGTAATGCCAGAGACGACCCACGCGTATGTTTTATAAGCTGTTTCCTAATAAAATAATAACGTCGACAGTCATTCGCATTCATTCAATAACCATACATTATAATCATTACTTCCGAAGCAATACGGTAGTGTTCACAGTACGGTAGTGTTCAGAGGAGGGAAGACCACCAGATTTAAAATAAATATCTCCACTCCACAACTTAGAATTTATAATGGATAAAATTTGACTTTTCAGTACCAATTTTCTGTTTATTAAAACACAAAATCCGTTGTTCCAGTTGTTATAATTTCAAATCTTACAACAGAAGTAACATTTTCTTCAATTTAGCCTCCTCCAAAACAACCATGTCATAATCGTCTTCAGCTTTACCTTTTGGTCCGTTTAGTCTCCTTTAAAAATGATCCAGCCTTCTTTTTCACAGTTTCTCTGGACATCTTTCACCTCTTCGTTCATACGGTTCTATTGTCTTTGTTTTTCTTATGTCTGGTATGCACCCTAAATTCTTCCCTTCTTATTTGGAACCTTTTATTGGTTCAATAAAGTTCTGTAGTGTAATTATGCCCTAGTATCATTTCTTTTCTTGTCTATTAACGGAATGTAATTTTACAAGTTTCTGTTCCTTCTCACTTATTTTTCTGAAGACCTAGTTTTCACTGCCATATTGAAAATGTAACGTCACAAAATGCGTAATATTAATATTATAAATAATTTATTACGGCTATCAGAAAGCACAAGTAGCGAGAACCTACCTTAGTTGGCTCGCACACTAATGTAAGAGATGTTGCCGCAACGGGACACGCCTTGCAATAAAAAAATGACTGGCGATTCTATAGAAGCTACCATCTTGAAAGGTGCTTTCAAAGGAGAAGATGTGCTTCTTCCCAGAATTCCATTTATTCCATCAGAAATTCCCCTTCACTTTAAAAGAACACAGTTTCCAGTCAGATTGGCATTTGCAATGACAATAAATAAAGCTCAAGGGCAGTCATTGCAAATGTGCGGAATAGATTTAGAAGCAGAATGTTTATCGCACGGCCAATTGTATGTGTCGTGTTCTAGAGTAGGAAAACCACACAGCTTATTCATACGCGCGGAAGATCGTAAAACATTGTATACAAACAAGTACTTCAATAATAAAGATTTTGAAAATACATACTTCACAACACATTCAGATATTTAACTTGCAGTGTGAAGTACGGAATTTTATAGATAAGTAGAAAAGGAGCCGAAAACTATTTGAAATTTAACTATTTCTTTTGAACCGGACATTCGGAGGTTAAGTGTACAACGAGACCCTAGTGAAGTTACACGAAGTGATGACACTGTCAGTCTTGTGTAACGACTCGTCGACGTCACGTTTCGTAAAATGTCTCACTTATGCGTTAGCGCAACATCCGTGACGCACTGCTAGCAGCTCGCAACAACATAATTGCAGATGTTATCTTCTCTGATGAAGCGAAGGGAAGACAAACCTCGCCCATTGCACCGGGCAATAGGGTAGACCGCTGCACGACGAACTCCTGTTATACCAGGCGAGGCGCTGCACAATTACGCACTAAACCCATTGTTTGGTCGCGCCGAATTCATTCAATCATTTGAAGAAACTCCCGGCGTACCACACAAGGTCACGCACACACATTGGGAACATTTAACTGTCCTGCCCCGTTGTTCGACACATGCAGAGATTTACAATTTAACAGTTCCCAGTTCAGACTTAACAAACACGAAGTCTGAGATACGCATCGTTAATGCCAGCACAACTCAACACAGGAGTCGGGACTTTTCACGAATCACAAGAAATCTTCCCTGTGAGAACTGTACCAGGCACCATCATTGTATAATCCATAGACTAAGATCGGAGATATCCCGTTTCCCCCGTCCATGCATTCCGGACCTGCTCCATTCTCGCTTCATTTCACCCTCATAGACATCGTTGTTTAAGTGCACAGTCTACCGGCTGGTCGCTGTGAAATTTACATGTTATGGAAATAATCTTCGTTGTAGGGAACTTCAATTTAAAAATTCGTGAAGAATACATTTTGTTTGAAATGCGTATCTTTACAATTAACGCACTGAGGTGAAATTTGCTTAACATAGGATTTCCTATTTAAATGTCACAGCGGCCAGCCGGTAGGCAATACCCTTAAGAGCCGCCCAAATCTCTTCACTCCACCCCTAATGCCACGCTGTTGTCGGAGTGTCAGTGAGAGGAGTAACTAAGACACATTAGTATTCTCTGAGATGGAAGGTATTGCATTAGGCCGCATCATATTCGTTGTCAGGGCTAATTTAATTGTTCAGTTGATTAATGTAACTTGATATTGAGTAATCGTTCAGTATTTACTCTGAGGATTGTAATATAGTGAGTGGTAGCACACTGTGTATTAAATAATTGTGTAGCTATTTTGTAGTATTATAAATAAATAAAGAAATAAAATTTAGTTTTTTTATTAATACCTTTATCCCTTGCGAATATGTCCATGCCTAGGCACATGTAACAGTATATGACGCAGAAATTAATTACAGGCAATAAAAAAAATAAAGTATTTATTTCTCTTATTGGGGTGTTTTGAATGACTGCGAATGACAAGACCTTGGCAGGGGAGAACTAGACGTTCAGGAATGGCGAAGGAACTGGCGAGAGCTTGTATTGAAGAACCTTCCCAGCATTCCCCTGCAGTGATTTAGGGAAACACTGGAAAACCGGAACCTGGAAGCGAACCCAGGTTCCACTAATGCGAGTCTAGTATTTAACCACTGCGTCATCTCATTCTGTAAATAAAAATATAAAACACTATGGCAGCTATTGGCCGACGAAGAAATGACTGTTGGTTAAAATGAAAATAATTTACATTATACATTTTTAAGCTAGATTATAAGACAGATTATATCCTGTATACACACATTACAAAAAAAATTACAATTCAGTTTTTAGTATAGGAACCAATAAAAGTTAAAATTGTGTTGTGAATGTCAATTCTTTCAATTAATTTCACAGAAATGAATAGAACCAAAATATTTTATGCCACAGCAACGCGTGGCAGGGTTAACTAGTGTATATATATATATATATATATAATAGTTATAGTTGAACTATTGTAATTTATACATAAAACATAAATTAATATTATAAAACTCAACGTCTCTCTGTCTGTCTATCTGTTCCCTTATCACTAGAGAACCACTTGTCCGATTTACGTGTTTTTTTTTAATTCATAGCTATGGTTCTCTAGCTAGATTTTAGTATATATTTTGTTACGTAAAGTAACATAAGGAATAAACAGTGACGATAATAGTGAATCAAGTGGGGGAAAAAGTATGCCGCCAGAGCACTCTCACGCAATACGCTGTCTAAACCGTTAAAGATGGAACAATATAATTTAGTAAAGACTTGTGTAGAATAAAAAGACCTAAAAAGAACTCCGCGGTAGCATATATTTATCTATAACAGAGAAGTGCTAATATTTAATTGCATTGAATTCACCCCGAGGAGTTGAGTTTTGTAATATGTATATGGTATAAAAGATTAAAACAAAGTAAAATTCAACTTTATTAAAATGAAAACCTAAACTATAATTCTGTAGTCCACGCGAGCGGAGCCACGGGCACAGCTAGTAAAACATAAATAACAGCTCAACGTAACAAAACATAAGGCACTATAATGTTAACACAATTATAAAACGCTTGCGATACACGACATACACTTAAGAGCCAAAAAAACTGGTACACCTGCCTAATATCGTGTAGGGCCCCCGCGAGCACGCATAAGTGCCGCAAGACGACGTGGCATGGACTCGACTAATGTCTGAAGGTATGCACGAGGCAACTCGCACCATGAATCCTGCAGGGCAGTCCACAAATCCAATCTGCGTCAATTTGACAAAGGGTTGCAAGTCTGTCACGTTTAATGATTCTCGTCAGTCGTCGTTTGTCCCGTTCGTTCACGATCTTTTTTCCTGCTGCAGCGATGTCAAAGATGTGATGTTTTACCGGATTCCCGATATTCACGGTACACTCGTGAAATGGTCGTACGCGAACATCCAAATGTTATCGCTACCTCGGAGATGCCATGTCCCATCTCTCGTGCGCTGACTATAACACCGCGTTCAAATTCACTTAAATCTTGATAACCTGCTATTGTAGCAGCAGTAACCGATCTAGCTGCCGACCACATCGCGTTACTCCGATTGGTTCCATACCTCTGTTATTTGCATTCGCACGCCTATACCAGTTTTTTTTTTTTTTTGGCTCTTCAGTGTATTTAGGAAGCGAGCGAACACGTCATGCATGGGGTGTTTTTTCCGATGGTCCGACTTAAAAACGCGAATAGACTATTAGAGGCGAGAGTTGTAGGGAAGCAGGTGTGACGGGCGCGTCCCCGAGAGGACCCTCGGCGACGCCGGGCGTCAGGAGGCGGGCCGGCGCCCAGTGTTCCACAATAGGCGAAGGGGGGCAGTTGACGACGCCTGGCACTGGCAAGCCCCTACGGGGGTATTTATAGGCCGCTCGCGTCGCGACCAGAATGATTCGCCCGGCTTTCCCTCCTCACTGCCCGTCCACAGAGCTGCGCCTTCTACACACGCCTCGTGATCGATCAAACCTGCCCGCAACAGGAATACTTCAATGCCAGCACGAGAGAGAGTACGTGCAGTAATGTTGAGAGGTTCGGGCGGCTCAAGGTCACCGCCTACCGGCTGCCAGCTGCGGAATTTAAATAAGAAATCCCATGTTCGTGAAATTTCGCCCGAGTACCTTAATTTTAAAGACAGGCGTTTCAAACTAGATTTTTTAGGGTAAGATCCCCACAACGGTGATGTTTCCATAACATATATAGCCTGATCGCAAGTAATTTTTTTTTAATTTATGTTTTACAAAAGGTACATACTGCCTATCTAAATTGAAATTATACACTCGTAAAAACAATTGCTAAGAAAACATTTTGTTTGAAACGCCTATCTTTAAAATTAACGCACCGAATCGAAATTTCCTTAACACGGAATTTCCTATTTAAGTTTCGCAGCTGCCAGCCGGTAGGCAGCGCCCTTAATAACGCGGTCTTGATATCCAACTAGGGTGAAATGAGGTGATAATGGAGCAGCGCCGGAATGTAAGGGCGAGTGAAACAGGAGATCCCCGAGAAAACCCGCCAACCAGCGGCATCGTCCGGTACGATTCCAACTTGCGAGAATCTGGGAGTGACCCGGCCGGGGATTGAACCCGTACAGTAATGTTGGCAGCTCCGGAAGTGAATCAGGAAACGTAGTTCTGTGTCTTTATATGTCTTTAACTGGCCCGCCTATGTGGCAGTTGAACTGCGTTGTAGTGTGTTTAAAATACACGTTTTTGACAAAACTATTCAACTTTTGTGTCCAATGGGCTGATCGACAGGGAAAAAAAACTACATTTAAGACCAGGGGGTCTATTTACTAACCTTCGGCAGTTCAGTTGTGTCCGCACACTGGATCGCTTAACAACACAATCGTGAATGTGGTATTCCCTATGCACTGTTAACTTATTGTCATCGATCATGAGGTTAGCGAAAGTATATTTGGCAACACAACATTATGGACTCCGTGAAGTCACTGCTGTTGTCTGCACTAAGGCCAGGAAATTACCAAAGTGAGTGATTATCAAGCAAGCAGTTCATAGTAAACTTCAAAGATATCAAATTCTCTTCCCGCAACAAATAGGGCTTCAAAATGTTATGTATTGTCTTGGGTCAACTAAAAAATTTGCCCACGCCTTAAACACACTACCAGTTTACAAATACAACGCATCCCACGAAATTTTGTGAACTAGTTATTTTGCAGATAATGAATTTTATAATTTCTCCGGGTGATAAAATATAATAAATTAGGATATCAAGCGTCACTTTTACTTATCCACCCGTTAAAATAAAAGTCAACACGAACGCGTGCGCTAAAAAGCATATTTACAACGTCATTTTCAAATCCGTGGTCTCGGCAATTGATTTATTTTTTGTTTTGTACATAATAAAGTAGAAATTGAAGTAATAGCAACATTTGTTTCAAATAATTTCATAGCCTACCTTAAACGACGCAGCACGACTCTTTCTCAGGTCTACAGCAATACTAATTTTGAGATGTAGAGGAACGATACACATCTGGAAGAAAGAAACTAAACTATGCAGAAATTCCACATAAGCATACTCGTGTACTGATTTGTACAACACGGTATGCAATGTTGCAAAAGAAAATACAGACAGTTTGGAGGGCGGTGTGAAGGTCCAAGTTCACCGTTTGAATAATCTCGGCGCTATTGCGACACCCAGCGTCGTGCCAGCACACGTCAGAAAGTAGCCAAATGTTCGTCATTTGCAACATTCCGTGTCGACTGACGGCGCATGTGAATGGCGAGGCAGCGATTACATCAGCAACACTGCGAGTACGAAATATTTAACTGCTGCAAAAGAGACGACTTGCCGGTGTAAATCCTCGCGACGTACATGCACGTTCTTCGAAAAAGATTCAGCCTCATCTTTAACTTGCTGCCGGAGGATTGAGTTTCTGTTGCTTCTATCTGTGGCTATTTTCCAGATAAACATATTTTTATAAATTTCTGCTGAATACAAAGTGAACATTAATATGTAGAAACGTGTTGCTAGCCACACACAAAAAAAACTTTTAGTAAAAACGAGAAAAAAACGTGCCTTTTGTACCAATTAAACAGTTTGCGGGAAATATGTGCGCTTACAAATGGACGTTTAGAAATCGCTTAGCGCCGATGACCAACGGTATCAGACGAAGCGATAGTAACTGCAAAACATGTTCAATTTGTTATAATTAAATTACGCAAAGTAACAACAAATTAAAAATTATATTGTGATTAATTAACNAACAACAAATTAAAAATTATATTGTGATTAATTAACTATTAGTCCGACCTTGCAGCTCTGTTTTTAAATTATGATCTTTTTGAAAATTATGTATTTTCACCTTTTTCATCATCACTTTAAACTATACGTACCTAAATACACATTTGGGTCGTAATAAAGTACTCATGTGTAATGCCAAACAGCTAAATAAATATATAATAAAATGTTTGAATGTATCTACTCCGCAATGTCTCATTGAGTGTGAAGATGTATGCTACTAGTGGCACAAAGCAACGTACCAGAACTAGTGGAGAATATAGACATGCATGGGCATCCATTAGACGAAAGAAAGCGAAGATTAACAAGTGTTTAGTATTTTACAGAATGTTTGAAACATGTTAATTTGAAATAAGTTATAAAGTACACTTTATACTGCATCTGCAGGTAGCTTTTGTGATTATGTAATTATGTTAATCTCAAGACTAACTTTTCAACACAAACAAAAATTGTTGTTGGATTTATGAAGATACTAGATTGATACTTCCGATACCCTGTTCTACACGAAAATACGTTACGAAATGTGGACGTCCTTAAAGATTATGTGGCCTGTTTCTAATAATTAATGGAAATCAGATTATGCTGAAATATATAAATATGTTAGTATTGGGTTAGGAAAAAAGCAGCCGAAAAAGGGGGGGGGGGAGGCGGAAGCTACTCAGTACGTAATAACACATCAGTTACTTTGCACCTAGTTTCTCGAAAGTCTTATCCAAGCCTCTTTTGGTCCTTCAAGATGGCTGTAGTTCAACATGCCGAAAGAAGTTCCGAAGGAATTGGTAAGAAAGGCTTGATTAACAAGTAAACAAAAGATTCTCATTGTGTGTGCGGAGTCTATGTAGTAAATTCCATTCTGTACCTGAAAATTACGCGGGAGAAAAACCCGTGCTTTTGATACTTGCTTTCTTGGCCATGGTTATTATGGTAGTCCACATTCAGTAACAGCCCATAAAATATATAGTGTTTTGAAATGAACTCTGTAAAAAGAAATTCTGGTTAACTTCCTAAATTGTAATGGACGTTTTAAACTTATATACTCTATGCAAATAATACTGCACATCGAGTTGCAGATATAGGAATGTTTATCGTCACTACTATACAAAGTTGGGAACTTCCCTACGCATTTGACTGTTTCCTGAACAAATGTAGGAACGCTACAGTGAATATATAGGTGAAAAAATTACCATTCCCGCTTTCTCGCTAAGCGTATGCACTGGTATGGTAAACTTTCCGAATAATTTCTTAGAGTGACACTTTGCTCTTGAAGTTGTACCCAAATAAAAATTACCTAACAATCCAAAATGTCACAAAAAAATTGGTTGTCTGTAAAGTCGGTTTACTGACGATAGTTGAACGTGACAACGTCTTAAGAAAATACTGATGGAATGGTAGCATTTTTCAAAAGAAAATTTTAATTTCATTTGTTTAATAGATTTGTATGTATATAGAGAAGGAGGTAATTGGAAATCACAATGAAATTGATCAAGTGAGATTTATTTGTACGCATAAATACAATTATGTCAATTTTTTTTTTTCAATTTAATAGTTTTTACAAGTATAAATGTGCGTTGAGCAATTGTTTTACAACTTTTAAACATGTGTAATATTTAATTTCTTACAATCTGTGTTATTCTGTTGAGAATAGGACGATGATAGGAAAAGTAGGAAATGAAAGGGAGTGTTTCGAGTTTAATGTGTCTTGAAAAAGTCAAATCGATGGTGGTGCCTCCTAGTGTTGTTGAGTTATTAACGTCTGATGCACAATCGACATTAAACATGTCTTTCATGAATTTGATGAATGTTTTTTCGCTCGTTCCGCGCTCTCGCTTGCACTTCAAGCCTTACATGGAACGCCTCAGAGCGAGGTAACGCCGCATGAGTCATGTTTTTTCGTGCGTGCAGCCGGCTCTATCGAATTATAAGACGTTGTCACGTCAAAAGTATACCCTATTCGTAGTTTTTAGCCATCGCACGCTTTTCTTTTTCTGGCCTACTTGAACGTCACGTGTATGAAAAAGCCGTATTCTGAACAGAAATATCTGCCATCGGATCGGGTTCATAATTACAACGTGGGAACTGCGAAACTGTAGTCAATTAAGAATATGTTACAATACAACTATATGCCAACGGACGTGCTGATGAGACTGTTGTAACTAGATAGTACACATTCAAATACAACTATATTAACCTTTACGGCTGGTTGCTATGGGTCAGTCGCCACTGCCACTAGTCGGTCGGTCAGTCAGTCACAGTCAGTCGCCACTGGAAGAGGCAGGAGCTCCAGGCAGCAAGGGAGTCGGCGATCGAAAAGGGGAAGAGTTCGACGACTTGGCAAGTTCGAGGGATAGGCATATGCAGAAGGCGAGGAAGATTCGGCGACGAGGCGACCAGCACACTGCGAGAGGTCGGCGATCCAGAGGAAGGGAGGTGCGCCCTGATTGGCTGATCTCTCGGCCCGTCAGAAGAGAGCTGCATCCGGATTGGCTGGCACTCCCAGCCAGTTATAAGAGAACTGTGCCCTGATTGGCTGATCTTTAGGCCAGTAAGAAGAGAGCTGCAGGATTGGCTGGCACTCCCAGCCAGTCAGAAGAGAGCTGTGCCCTGATTGGCTGATCTCTCGGCCAGTCAGAAGAGAGCTGTGCTCTGATTGGCTGATCTCTCGGCCAGTCAGAAGAGAGATGCATCCTGATTGGCTGGCACTCCCAGCCAGTTATAAGAGAACTGTGCCCTGATTGGCTGATCTTTAGGCCAGTAAGAAGAGAGCTGCAGGATTGGCTGGCACTCCCAGCCAGTCAGAAGAGAGCTGTGCCCTGATTGGCTGATCTCTCGGCCAGTCAGAAGAGAGCTGTGCTCTGATTGGCTGATCTCTCGGCCAGTCAGAAGAGAGCTGCATCCTGATTGGCTGGCACTCCCAGCCAACCACAGAGAGCAAGGGGCCTTTCATGAACGAGCTCCAACAAGTGAAAATGAATTCAGAACCAAACACGAAGCTGTTAACAGAAGCCCACAAGAATCCTGAAAAATTTTCTTCAAGTAAAATGCCAAACTCAACAAAGACAAGTAAATCTTCAAACTACAAGATATCAACAACCAAGCCAGCACCCCCGGGAAACCTGACGGTGCCAACTAAGGGGGAACATCAACAACAATCGCATTCAAAAATATGCAAAAAGCAGTTGGGGTCAGTCGCCCAAGACATAGCCTGGAATAGGACAGTGGCTGCTACAGGTAATCTGGTAACTGGAGGTCGTGCCCGCAAGGGCAAATTCTCATCTGAAGCGAGCCCCACCCTGGGTGTGACACCATCTGAGGGACTAGCCCTTGTGTACAATGACGGTCCCCAGGGTGGCCTAGGTCTTGATATTGAAATGGTAAACCCCAAAGATAAAGTTCATGAAACAAGTACAGATGGGGCGAGCATCCAGCACGACAGGGACCACGAACACACATCCAACAACCATAATAACCCCGATACTCCATGGATAACAGTAAAAGAATTCACACGAAAGAACAAAGATGTTTTAGATCAACATTCTAGCAACAATAAAATAAAAGAATCCTCAACATCACAAACAGTCAACAATGAAGGTACCAACAACAACAGTCACCCACCACCAATCATACTCACAATACATTGCAAAACTAATTACAAAGGAGACTCAATACAGGGTAAGACTCATATACACAAAATCAAATGGAAAAATTCAACCAAATTCATTAGAGAATTATAAAACATGCCTAGATATCATTAAAAACCCTGAATTACCACACTATACATACAAGTTCAGGCCTCCCCCATCATATGCAATGGTAATAAGGGGTTTTATCCCGACAATCCCAAAAGAGGAAGTAGCTAAATTTCTATAAGAAGAAGGGATAACAGTCATTAACTTCAAGCAGATGAAAAGAAAGTACACCACCGACCAGAACAAAATAATTCCAATGCCCCTACTGATAGTCTCAGTCCCAATGGAACGACAAGACAAATTAAATAACCTGAGAATTATCGCAGGTATAGGAGTAACAACATAACCCTACAGAAAATACAGGAAACCTCTTCAGTGTTTTTACATGCCAACAGTTCGGATATCACAGCAGTTGCTGCGGCCAAGAGGAGAAATGCGTAAAATGTGCAGGATCACATCACGCAGAACACTGCCCACGTAATGAGGACACATCGATTCAAACCAAATGTGCAAACTGCGAAGGAGTACATACTGCTAGTGACGGGAACTGCAGGTTCTGGCAGGAGAAACTAAATCAATCCAACATGGAACAAAAATGGAACAAAAATAAAGATACACGCCCTACAGTAACCCAGATCCAACAATAAAAGGCTCCACAACTATCCTCATCACATTTTCCAAACTTGCTCACAAAACAAGAAAATTAAAATTTACAACGAAGTTATCTGCCCACAAAAAACCACAAAATACTTAGGTATACACTTCGACTCTGGAATAACATGGCAACACATAACATATGCTGCAAATACAACAATGGGGAAAATTCATCAAGGTATACCCTCTAATCCAGTCCAGCAAACTTACAACAAAAAATAAACTACTGCTCTATAAAGCGACTTTACGACCAACAATTCTCTACGGCGCCGAAACATGTGGATCAGCAGCACCCGCCAATTTACAAAAGCTTCAGACAATCCAAAACAAAATACTATGCACAGTTTTAACAGCACCAAGAGGCACCACAACAGAAGAAATACACCACAGAGCAAATATGGTCACAACAATACAAGACAGAATAAAACGCTTGAAGAAAAATTTCATCGGTCAATTGCAAACCACAGCAACACATTTGTCAAAGTCCTCAAACAAATACAAAAATAGTAACAAAAAGACACATACATTGCAAAAAAAAAAAAACTAAACAATACACAAGACCAAAATCCAAAAACAGGAAGAATCCACAAACAGATTACCCACCAGGCAAGAATAAGACAGGAAAATATGCACCAAACACAAGACGATAAGATGCAGTAACAGAAAGAAAAATTATGTCAACAAAAAAGCCGACTGAACTCTCAAATCCATTTCATCCCCAGGGACGATATGGTGGGGAAGACTCAGAGTAGGAGGTTGCCTGGCGGGGCCAGTGCCGGTGGTGAGTACCACCCTCGAGCTAGCCGGAGGAACCCTGAGCACTGGGGGATACCCTCCACATCCACATGGGCAACAGATCACAAACCACAATTACTACACACACAATACATTACCATACACACTCTCACAAAAAAAAAAACCCAGTAATAAGTATATCAAACATGCATGATTTTTAATTCATTACACATTCACCCCTCATGTCATCAAATTTCACCAATCACAATCTGGCACTCATCAATCCCCACACACACGACACAATATATAGAATACATTTTCATGGCCACTCCGTAGATAGGTTAAGACAGGCCACATGAAATCAAGTAGGGAAGCCCCATCTAGGCGCATATATTATCTAGGTGGGGGGTAGGTATAGTCATAGCACTATTTATAAAGAAAAAAAACCAGGACAGGGAGAACACATGTCATCTAGTTTATAAGCACCACTCATTATTAAATAAATCACAATTCAATGCAAAATCGAACCCAGATTTCATTTAGAATAGAAGTTCTTTAACTAGATTAGTAAAATAAAAAATGAATATAAATCAATCAAATATCAGGNCCCAACCAAAAGACCAAGGTCTTATGGAAGGGCAACCCTTTAGGCATGAGAAAAGACCCCATGGGTCAGGTCCTCAATAAAAAAAACTGCAGGGGATTCTCGCACTTGGTCAAAACCTTGATCTTGTTCGGGAATTCGGGCAAAAAAAGCTGGTTGCTATGACAACATATCCCTCTGTTATCCACCGCATGCCTTCAAGTATCCCGACTCACCCTCAGTTCATACTGCCGTAAAAATGGGCTGGAAATAAATGTTAATACATTGCAAGTAATAATGTCCGTGGGAAACTTGACAATGATGAAATAAATATTTACGGCATCAAACAACACAAAATCTTCAAGACATTAAATAAACAAATATACGTAACAAACAATAATTACAACTTACGACCCTGTCAAATATTAGTTTGCACGTCCGTGTCGTCTGCAGTGTTTAATTATGCACAATATCCAGAAATATATTATTTTTTCACACTGTTTAAAAGCTATTATTTTCGTTTATGTCTGTTAATTCAGTTGTCTGTGAGAAACCATTCTTTATGGTGGCGTTACCCCGTTATCCTGCAGGATCCTACAGGTTGTTTCAAAAAGATTCATCCGATTTCAAAAGGCTTCATCTTTTAAAAAAAGGAACAGAGAACAACGCAGTAACGAGTGAAACACATTCTAACAAAGTTTTGCTTACAATTATCACAAATGCTCAATATGCCCCCCCCCCTTCCCCTCAGGGCCGATGGGCTCTGAATCACTTTGATGCCGAATCGGTGCTCGGGATGAGCCATGCAGGGGTGCCACACGTCTGCGAGCATGTCCGTTCTCTGCTAAGAGAAGATTGAGACGCTTCACTTGGTTGCCGCTAGGTGCCTCCCATGTACCCAGAGTCAGTAGCCAGCAGAAGAGCACCACACCCCCCCCCCCC
>NQII01001664.1:336108-352792 GCA_002778355.1 Clitarchus hookeri
GGGACTCAATTTATATGCCGCCCTTCCTACGACAATTGGCGAATTCCGAAACAGCATAAGAACAGTAGTGAGTGGCTTCAGTAACACCAGACACGCTCGCTAATGTGTGGGATGAACTTGGCTATTGTGAGGATGTATGGTGTGCGTGTACAGGAGGGCATATTGAGCATTTCTGATAATTTCAAGCAGAACTTCGTCAGACACGTATTACGCTCTTTGCCGCATGATTCTATGTTCCTTAGTTTAAAATATACATCTTTTAGAAATATTCTGTATATGTGTAACTCGCAGGCTTATCTGACTTTCTGCAGTTAATGCGTCAGAAAATTATACAAATACCCTGGTTTGAGTAATAATTCAGTGATTGATCTGAAATATGAAGTACTCCAAATGTCCTTGCATTTTGAAGAGTAAATATTTTTATTGAAACGGATTAGCTGCACAGGATTTTGATTACGTATTAAAATTTATATTATGTCTCAGTAATCGTTTAACTTCATTGCTGGTACAATTCTATTTTGTATAAATAAATGTTGTCTTTCTAATTTTTGTTTATTTAATTGATTTATCGGCCAAAAGTCAGCGATTTTGTCACCAACAGGAGTCCTTAGCACCGACTAACTAAACTATATCATTCATACGTTACCCACCACAATTATAAAATGAACCAGTTATCATCCTTCTAGAACTGTGGAGATAAAGACACACTTTAATTTTACTACCCTTGTAACTCGATTTAATACACAGTTTTTCCGCAGTCCAGTATTTAAAACCTAAACATTGAGAAATGCCTGGTCGCCGGGATTAGCACAAAATTAAATAAACAGCGGACGAAAATCCGCAATCACATATTAAGGGCGACTCGTATATTTAAATATTACCTGCACGGTATTTTGGGAAACCCGCTTGTACACGCTCACCCGAGATTTAATTCCCTAACACGAACGAGAGAATCGAACTTAAAATTATGTAGATTAAATCCAACGTGTTTAGTCAGCAGCGAAGTAGTTAGATTAATTGACGGCCAAGTTATCACCCCGGCTACAACGCTGTCAACTTGAAGTTATTTCCAAACATCATAAAACCTGGTCTCAAGACGTTCTAATTTATTTCATAAACATGAGCTCTCACAAGACGTTAAAAACTAACCTCAATTTCACTTTATGACAAACTTCTCTATTTGCATTCACTGCGGTAAACGTATTTTCAAAAGCAAAGTATCATTAACGGAATGCATCTACTGATTTTCTTAAAATGTATGCGTTGTATGGAAAAACTACGAAAAATATTATGTGTAGATGTCCAGTTGGCGTACCGAATACATAATAGTGTATTCAAAAAGTTAGGAAGTAAACTATATTCCCTCNTAGGAAAGACCAATTATTCGTTGCGCCGACAGGTCTGGTCATAATCCTCCATGGGAGAAATCACAGTAGCTTAGTTACTGAAAAAACATTTCACTACGATAAAAAAAAATACGGTTAAATTTCGGCTAAACCCCACCTTCACGTCGTAAACACGCTAACAGTACATACTACACGCCAATTCTTCACCGTTACCGGAAATACAACAATACACTTACAAAGTATGTTCACCAGGTTACAAAAACAAAAGTAATAATTCAACGAGTATTTGGAATACCATCACATTAAAATGGTGTGAAATATGAATGTAACTACCGAAATAAAATATGCCGTTTCCATTACCGAACTTGTACAAAAAAGCAGTTTGACGACAGCCGTGTTGAATTAGCTCTTTCGTAGCGGCCTTCCTGTTTCGTAAGAATCGTGTTCTGGCCCGGACAGGTTTTCCCCGACCTACACGCGTCACACTTCGTGTGCGCAGCAGTTTGTTCTGAGCGAGCTTGACATACAAACTGGCAAAGGTAAACAACAAACGTCCTAAACCGAAGGTGGCCACAGTATACCTATCAAAACTGTGTTTATTTTGGTACAGTTACAGCGAGACAGCCCGTTCTCGATTCGACGCGAACTGAACATCGAAAAGCAAAACAACGTCAGCTTAAGCAAACTACAATCTGCATCTATGTTACAAGGGTTCCCTGGGCACTGGTAATCTAGCGTGGCTCGTTATCATCCAACACTAACTGTACTTTACACTGGAGTTCCGTCAAACACACGACAGTTATATCAACGACGGGACCACAGAGTCAATGTTGAGTACGATGACGAACAAGTTTCCACCCACTTCTATGCATCTAACTGCAAGATGGTTTCAAGTGATCGTGTTATTTTGATGCAGTGTTAAAAGCAAACCAACCATNCTTCTATGCATCTAACTGCAAGATGGTTTCAAGTGATCGTGTTATTTTGATGCAGTGTTAAAAGCAAACCAACCATAAATAAACAAAATGCCTTCTGTCGCAGTTTTGCCACGCTTGTATGTGCCCCTCCAGTGCGTTGTTCCTGTATTATGTTTCGTCAGGAGAGTTAATTTTCCTNAGTTTTGCCACGCTTGTATGTGCCCCTCCAGTGCGTTGTTCCTGTATTATGTTTCGTCAGGAGAGTTAATTTTCCTGCTGACGTCTAATCAACGCAAGTGTCATTTCAGTGAGCTCTGTTGTGTCACAAAAACTTATTTGCGTTTACATCAAAAACAACTGAAAACCTTAATCAACCAGAAACTTAAAATTTATGGGATCTTTATTGGTGATGGGATACAGTTAAAATGCGTGGGTCGCAGACATCGACTGTTACATACTCACATGTGTTTTACTAGGAAGATATACACTGTATACAGTAGCTCACATTAATATTCGGCCACCGATGATTATCGCAGTTGTATGGCATTATGTTACATTAGAAATAAAACATTTTGCGCAATCATTCTTGTGTGCTTTAAATGAAATGCAATAGTAGCAAATAACTGAAATGAGCAGTGCAAGTTAATGAAACACAATATTTTGTCCTCGCGTGCTTCATAAGTACGTCACTTTAATATTCGGCCAGTTGTGGTGGACGCTTGGCACAGGCATGATGCACATTGCGTTCGTACCTCGTGTTTCGTATACGACAATTGCCACTCACTGACTGTCAGAAAGTGGCCTTCTTATACCGTATGGACTACAGAATGTGTGTGCTTATAAATGCGATTTACACATGGCATGCATGCCAGTGACCAACAAGAACACAGCCAAGTCTAGGCTTCCCTGCCATCAACGCCGGTGTTCATTACGAAAGACGGCGGGAGCGTATGTGGTAGGTAAGCAACGACGAATCACGGCATGCGATGGTGTGCCGAGGACGAGAGAGAAACTGCAACGTAACAAGCCGCAGTACGCCGCAGGCATCACACAGACACGTGACTTATGTCAATCACAGGAGCCCGAGGGACATTTTTCGAGTCCTGCTGCCACCGCACAGGAGACGTTAACCTACTACGAGAGCTGCTTCACCCACTCCGAGTGATCACTATCGTCAACACATATATTTCACCACACAGAAAGGAAGCGAAGGCCTTGAACCGGCGACGATGCTCCTAAGGCTTGGGATTTTACCAAGCGCACAGAGTCGCAACCCCATCACAAATGAGGCCAGATAACGAGTCGTTACCAAACACGAAGAGTCGCAACGCAACAGTTCTGTCGTTAAACGCAAGAAACCTACTCTTGTCGTTAGCAGGAGTTTTCAGACTCGTGCATCCACACTGAGAAAAAAGGTTTTGTTGAATCGAACGAAGTTTGTTTGGCGCAACCAAATTAATTGTTTATAAAGAGGCGATGAAATATTTTGTTGCTGAAACCAATTTTTTTTTGTTGTTATTTAGTAGCTACAAAAAAATTTGGTTGATGCAACTAAACATTCGTTAGGCTATACGTAAATTGAATAGTTTCGGTTAAAATAAAAACTATCGGAAGCCCGGCCAAGAATCGAACCTAGATCACCTGAGTCCGAGCGCCGCCTTAGCAACCTCAATCAAAGTGACTACTGATTAAATTAGAATGTTTGTAAATACATACACTGGAGAGCCAAAAAAAACTGGTATAGGCGTGCGTATGCAAATAACAGAGGTATGGAACCCATCAGTGTAACGCGATGCGGTCGGCAGATAGATCGGTTACTGCTACTACAATGGCAGGTTATCAAGATTTAAGTGAGTTTGAACGTGGTGTTATAGTCGGCGCACGAGAGATGGGACATAGCATCTCCTAGGTAGCGATAACATTCTGATGTTCGCGTACGACCATTTCACGAGTGTACCGTGAATATCGGGAATCCGGTAAGACATCACATATTTGACATCGCTGCAGCCGGAAAAAGATCGTGAACGAACGGGAAAAATGACGACTGACGAGAATCATTAAATGTGAGACGTGCAACCCTTTCTCAAATTGGCGCAGATTTCCATGCCTCCTGCATACCTTCAGACATTAGTCGAGTTCATGCCACGTCGTTTTGCGGCACTTCTGCGTGCTCGGGGAGCCCTACACGATATATGCGGGTGTACCAGTTTTTTCGGCTCTTCAGTGTACATTTCAAATACTGGACAACGTGTGTAAATAAAGAATTCAAGGTTTACAGCTTTGATTTTTAGTTTCCTGCAGAACTTGAGATGGTTACACCATTATTAGTCATCAATATATGCACTGACAATCACCGTTACTATCATAATTGTCACAACAAATGCAAACAAATACTGAAGCTGTATTTTCTAACTGAGTGGCCAAACAAATATATACGGTTGATTCAACAAAATATTTTGTTGACAGGTCAATTTCTTTTGACCCAACACAAGAGGTTTTGTTTATGCAAAGGTGTATTTGGTTAGATGAAAAATATTAATTTTGTTGCTTTTCAGGTTTGGTCTACAATAAAATATTTTGTTGGGGCAACAAAATGTATTTTTGACCCTACACAAACAAATATTTTTTTGGTTGTTCTTTCAGTGAAATCCCTATCTTCCCAAAATATTGTCTTGGTTATTTCATCAGCCATTCTCAGGACAACCTCGTGCACGGACTTTTAACTCAAAAATGGAAGATTGCTATGAACGCGCAGCTAATAAAGAAGGCGAAAATCAACCAAATTAATTAGCGACGCCAACAAAATATTTATTCAAAATATATTGCACGTCACTAACCAAATCATTTTGTCGACAAATTGAAACGATATGTTTGCTTACACTAAATATTTGTTTAACATACTGAAACAGCAAAATAATTGTTTGGCAGAAACAAAACAGTTTTGAATTAATTATTTGGCTTTGTGAACAAATTTAATACATTTGGTGGAACGGAGCCTCAGTTGTATAAACAAAATACCGTTTAGCTGAAACAAACGCAACGCAAACAAATATATTTGGTGTACTGAAACGATTATTTTTCTCGGTGCATGTTGCACCATCATTGTAGACTTTCCGTCGCGTGAAATGCCAGACCATCCGACAGAAAAATCTCGAATGCAGCATCGATATTTTAGGAACTATTTAACAGCTGCAAACTGGCAAGTTTTCACGAATTAAGGCAGTACTTTTGACGCTACATCAGATTTTCCAATTATTTCGCCAAAATTGCACTTTACTACTGATATTAAAATTTTGGATCCAAAAGGCCATAAGAGATAAGTTTTCTGTAATCTGCCATGACCGATTCCTGTTTCTATTACCACGTGATTGCAACTAATAACAACCGCTTGTCACTTCTGCCAATTACGGTGAAAATAAATGGCACGTGGTATCCACATTCGTGTACAATAACTAACTAATAAATGAAAGAACCGTTGTTAACTGGGTTGACTAAAACAGATTGGGGATATCTTCCACTGCAAATTCCCTGCATTATTTTTTTTCGTTGTGAAGTGTAAATACTAAAACGATTTGCATGTTTTAATCGCTTTCGGTGTAAAGATTTTCACGCACCCAAAAAGTTGATGTTTACCAAACGTATTTTCCCGATGTATGTAGTGCAGCGGAGCACATCAAACTGCATCCTACATTTCTCTCTCACGCGCACCTGGCTTGCGGTTCAGTTGGTAACACTTCAAGCACAGAATTGCGGATGAAACTAAGGAGATCAAACTAGCTAACACACGAATACGCCTACAAAGTCATTTGATGACTCTCTATAATTACTAGGTGCGTGTTGCCTATGTCGCAGATATAACACATTCACTGTTTAATGTTCTAAACACCTATTTCTAGAAAACCGTGGCGTGTAGCGTAATCACACAAAGTACCTTTTTATTTTTTGTTAAATTAACCACACTGCTTAAGTCAGCATATAAATCCTCGCATATACTGGAGGGTCTCATTTTTTCATGCACAAATGGGGTCCCAGGCCTTATTTTCTCATGTGTGACAACACACAGACTCTGAGGTTAAGCTCAGATGCCACATGCTCTGTTTGCAATAGGCATGGGGTTTGCCTCCACTTTTAAGGGCATGCACACACTTACGGAAATGCTTAGGCTATAAGTGGTATATATATATATATATATATATATATATATCCCTAGTATTTTTTTTTGCGAGGAATCGTCTCCCGGAGTTTGTCGGTGATTTTCCGTAACAACGCTGTATACAACAACGCCGTATACAATAACGAACATAAATAATTTGCACTGCAGGAGGCTCTAAGTAGCAAGAGCTATAATAATATTTAATAAGATATTAGTCAAATCAAGTAATATATACTGAAGTTTGCATATGTCGTAGGAAAGTATTTCCAAGCAACAAGCGTCACTAAACTGGCCGGGGTATGCCGCTAGTCATTCACACAAATAAGTCCAAAAACTGCAGGAATTATAGGAAAATAACTTGGACAACAATATTTTGAAAAAACTTTTAGAGCTGAGACCGGCATGAAGCTATATTGGACACGTAAAATAAATGTACCTTTAACTGTTGCCATAAGATCGGCTGCCAAGAGAAAAAAGAACTATTTTTGCTTACGTGTAAACTTTAAAATTTTAAATTTGAATCAGGAACAATAACTGTTAATTTTTTAGCAAGTTATAACAGACAGGAAAACTTGGACTTGGCCCAGTTAAGTAAAGATGGGGGAGGGGGGNGTTTACTAACTTTACAGAGACAGGTCCATCATCCTCAAAGCCCACGCCCGACCATCCAGCATCCATGGTCCAGCCGACTGGGTAAGGGGGCCTGTAGCCGGGTCACTGGAGCAAGAAACTACGTGAGGTCGGATGCATCTGTGAATAGAAGCGTGCTCTTCCAACTTTCCGCTCCGCTGATGCTCCAACATTCCCGTCACTTCCCAGCTGGAGGTGCAGTTGATCGATAAGAGAGACGCACTCGTGGTAAAGCAAACCTGACTTGATATATGCACGAGCAAGGCCGCGCCGGGGTGCTAAGTTGCCGTCAGAAGTTATTTACATTTCACAATACTTCTTAGCAAAAGGAGAAGGAAGTGTTATAGTCTATTCGCGGTTACTTCACACTTTTTGAATCAAACCTTTGAAAAATCACCCCAAGTGTGACGTGTTTAGTTATTTTCCTAAATATGCCATGCAGGTCTATCACAAGCTTTTTATACCTCTGTTAACATGAAAGTATCTTATTTGTGGTTAAATTGAAGTTTTGCTGTGCTTTATTTACAAAATTATAATTCATTTATAGCAAATATAAAGAAAAACGGTGAGAAAACTTGTGTGTTGGTAGCGCCTAGTGAGAAATAGTTCTCGTGCAAAACATTATCACAACTGAGTGCGCGCGAATTCGGTGCGTTGTCCTTTGGTGTAATTTTATCGACTCAAATAAGCTTAGTTTGCACGACGCGGAGGGATATGATGGAAGTAGAACTTTAGCAGGGCTTCAGAAAAGTGTGAGGTAACAGCGAATGGATTATAACTGAAAAATTATGCATTGCCACTCGTGCAGCAAGCGTCTATCGCACACAAGAAACTAAGATAGGTAACTGTATTTGCAATTTAAATTTCGCAGGTAAATTCATAATGTCTGCCAATAGAACGTTACTGTTTAAGTAGCTATAGCTGACAACTGAACTTAGCATTTTTTTTTANAATTCATAATGTCTGCCAATAGAACGTTACTGTTTAAGTAGCTATAGCTGACAACTGAACTTAGCATTTTTTTTTACCCCCGTAAGAATGCTTTTATGGCAGAAAGTCTTTACTGCAAATGAAATTTAAGAGTAGAGTAGCANTTTTTTTTTACCCCCGTAAGAATGCTTTTATGGCAGAAAGTCTTTACTGCAAATGAAATTTAAGAGTAGAGTAGCAATTGTAGGGGCACGTTTGTATGTTTTTATTTTTTATTTAATCACTCTACAGTAATTATTAAGCAACCGACAGCAAGACCCAGCACCTAGCATACATCCGAGCCTTCATTAACTGCTTTTTCCAAACTGTTTACATATCAATTACGAGTTATTTTACTGTTTAAGCAAACAAACCACCTGTAAAGTTCTGAGTTGTACTAATAAATCACACACCATTCTGTTTTTTTAAAGCACATGTCATAATTTTTAAGTAATTTCTTAATTTTTGTATTATGAACCCTATTAAACGCATAATGAAAACATTTTTTTATACCCTTTAATGTTTTAAGTTGTTATTCCATTTAATCTGACCGTATTTACCACTGCATCGCCAGAAAATATAGGAAATGAAGGGTTAGCCGATATAAAAAATTATGTCGCAAGTTCAGGATGTTAACTTAATTTAATTTGTAACTCGAGATCCGGGGAGGTATCTTTTTTTTTTGCGAGCAATAAAAATTACTAAGAGAACAAAGGAACTGAGTAACATTAATTTACAAACCGAGAATGTGATCCTGATGCTAAGCCGGCAGCGCCACTCTAATTAGCAAACAAAGGCGTTTGCACGTTACCTTGAATTACTGATAACCGGCATTATTTGAAGGTACATGGCACTTTCATACACCGAAGAGAAGTGGTGAGAAAAAAACACTCTCGGGCAGCTGGTGAAGTGGAACGAATATTCTCGCACCAGAAATACACAAAGCAAATTTTCTGGTCACTACGGCTCAGTTTTCCCTAGATCAACTTATTTATAATTGTCTTATTCTTGACATGTTCATAGTTCGATATTCATTAAGAGTCTGACTTTATAACCCAAACAGACCATTGTGTACAATTGCGAAATACCGCACATGGAGGTTATTTTGGCCATCGCCGTCTGTGATCGACGATGGTACGAGTTTTCATGTAACCAAACACCAAAAACATACACGAGATAATCCGTTTGACTCGTTAATCCTTCCATGATTATTTAATCCAGCAACAATAAAGTCTTCATAACGTTCAGTTAATAACAAACGGATTCATGCAACATTTAGTAACAGACTGCCGTCATGGCATGCAACACTTACGCAGTCCCAAAAACCAGTATTTTATTCAGTTTGGGACAACAAATGTACTTCACTTTATTTNGGCATGCAACACTTACGCAGTCCCAAAAACCAGTATTTTATTCAGTTTGGGACAACAAATGTACTTCACTTTATTGCTGTGTTAAAACACGCTCACTTCTACTGGAAGGCCACTCGAAGGGTGGCTCACGCACTATGCTCACAAACGTGCATCTGAAACTGCATACACACTCTCGTGGCAAATGCGGGGTTCAAACTCGGAGCCTCAGCTAGAGAAACCACCAACGCCACGTAATCAAACCGCATTCGTCGTTGACTAAGGCGCTGCTAATTCCACGCGAGTTAACAGAAGAAACCAAAGGCACGAACAGATGTGANGGCATGCAACACTTACGCAGTCCCAAAAACCAGTATTTTATTCAGTTTGGGACAACAAATGTACTTCACTTTATTTCTGTGTTAAAACACGCTCACTTCTACTGGAAGGCCACTCGAAGGGTGGCTCACGCACTATGCTCACAAACGTGCATCTGAAACTGCATACACACTCTCGTGGCAAATGCGGGGTTCAAACTCGGAGCCTCAGCTAGAGAAACCACCAACGCCACGTAATCAAATCGCATTCGTCGTTGACTAAGGCGCTGCTAATTCCACGCGAGTTAACAGAAGAAACCAAAGGCACGAACAGATGTGAAAGACACGTGCTACGTTTCCAACCAGATGATTAGTGCATGCATTAAAGCGGAGGGTCTGCCGATGGTTAACNCGCATTCGTCGTTGACTAAGGCGCTGCTAATTCCACGCGAGTTAACAGAAGAAACCAAAGGCACGAACAGATGTGAAAGACACGTGCTACGTTTCCAACCAGATGATTAGTGCATGCATTAAAGCGGAGGGTCTGCCGATGGTTAACGCCAACCAATTTAATTATTCAGAAGTGAAAACCCTCGTTGTCGTTAGCAACTTGATTCTGGAAGGCGCACTCCCATATTTACACAACCAACTCAGATGAGATCAACAGCCACCTATAAGAAAGGCGGACTGGCCACGCTGGTGCGAACTCGCACAACACTATATAAGTTCAAACACAACCCGACTTCAGATATTTTACATTATATATATTTAACTTAATATTTTTTAAATATATTTTATTATAAATACAAACTAATACCAAAATCAAATAACAATTATTAATTGCTGCCAACTTATAATCAACAACAACTGTACACATGCACATTTTAATTATTTTTATTTATCGTAATTTTAGCAGGCCTTGCCTCCTCGACCACCTTCCAGACGAACTGCAATCTTTCGACTTAGAATCCGCTTTAACAAAACCAGAACCGCAACCAAGTACTCCGGGCTTCGCGGCGGTTCTCGACAAACCCTGCATTTTAAAATGCCTGGTTTTTAGGAACCATTCCTCTTTTTTTCCCCCGCAGGCAGGGAAGGAGAGGAAACAGTTATGGATGGGTACTAGGTCCCCTGGCGCCACCCAGGAGTCCTTCAACAGNCGCAGGCAGGGAAGGAGAGGAAACAGTTATGGATGGGTACTAGGTCCCCTGGCGCCACCCAGGAGTCCTTCAACAAAGCAGACTGCTGGCTTGCCGCAGATTAACAGTTTGATCGACAGCCAGGCGGGGTGGGCTAGCTGTCCCCAACCTGGGAAAAAGATATAAAAGTATATGAAGAATGATAAAAGAAGAAAGGATAATAAAAATAAGATAGAGAATATATAAAAAAGAAAAAGATGAAGAAGAAGAACAGGAACGTGTGGAATTAAGGAAAAATAAAAGGGAAGGAAGAAGAAGATTCCCAAGCCCAATAAGATTCTTGGCAGTGGAAGTAGCAAGAATGACTATAATGAATAGAAGATTAATAATCAAAAACCTCGGATGGCCTTTGGCTAAGAGAGGTGAGGTGGAAATGAAATTTTTTTTTTTTGNCAAGCCCAATAAGATTCTTGGCAGTGGAAGTAGCAAGAATGACTATAATGAATAGAAGATTAATAATCAAAAACCTCGGATGGCCTTTGGCTAAGAGAGGTGAGGTGGAAATGAAAATATTTTTTTTTGTCCCCAACCTGGACTCGAGAAATGCGTAACAAATGGGAGGACAAGGGCTTGTACTGAGAGAGTAGCGTCACAGCGATGCAAAACGGCGGAGGCTGCTGGTAACTGCAGCTTACTTCTTCGTCCCCCGAACCAAAAACCCTGCTGTTGTTCCCTGCCGGTGTTTGCAAAAGATAAAGTCTACCAACCACCATTACCGCATATCGCGTCTTATCTGCGAGAAGGCATCACGGTGATAATCGATCGTGATATGCTTCAGTTTGTAAGGCAAGAACTCGACCACAGGCTCCTCGATGTGCGAGAGTTCTCAAAGGGGTTAACACTGAACGCACGTTAAGCAACACAGCGATACTTTTAGATTTACTCTTTTCATTGATAACAACTTCGTGCATCCGAGTTCCATTGAATGTAACTTGAGTCTCAAATCGAGAAAATCATTTATAATGATACTGTATTTTAACTGCGGCGAAGCACAGGTGCAGTATCGTTTAGACATTTTTGTATCTTAATAACAACATTTAATATTACAATTCAAACATAATTTTAACATAAGTTAACAGAACTACTTTACGGAATTCCTGAAACCAGAATGGTCTGATTTGAGTCCGTATTTTCTCACGCGAGACTTAAAAATAATAAATAATGTGTTAATATTTATCACGGTCACAGATAGACCAAAAACAACATGGGAAAAATATTGTGGACTTTAAATATCTGTTGAGATATGCCCTACGCCATGAAAGCCATATTTTCAAATATTTGATCTGAAAAGTAAGTCATGATTAAACAAAAATAAATCCAAGATTGCAGGGAAACTATTTCTCTTCGCGACCCCAAGAATAACATCCGTAAAACCTATGGGAACGCCTACTGTTAGTGTATACTGTATACATTGTGTATACTTTGTTAGTGAATGCATATACCTTGTATATACTTTATTAGTTAATGTTATGGAACCGCCGCAGTGTTGCGCGTTAGGAGTCAACATAACACTAATTTGTATTAATTTATTTCCGCGTTAGGTACAATGATTGTAACAGACGACCATCCTTTGTTTAGGGTGGTCGGGCACCGCTGCGCTAGAGCAGTGGTTGTGTATTGTGTATCTCTGTCCCCATGGCGCCGATATCGTTGAAGAATATGGAATCCGAATCGTTACATTCTTACACTTTATTGGGAGTTCTTTAGTGACTTCGAAGGCTACGTTAGAGGAAAGCTCTTGAAGCCGACGCTAGCTAACTTGTACGTCAATCAAGAAGTGTACAGAGGCTGTTCTGATACGCGAACAGTGTGTGATGAGCCGTACCGCAAATTAGTGTGCTTCAAGTACATGAAGTACATGTGTGTATTAAATTTTGCAGGCACTTACAGAAGGTATTGCCTTTTTTTGAGGTAAATGTCAGTATCTTACCGAAAGAAAAAATAGCACGGATTTCTGTGTCGAAGCAGCAAAGGCGGAATGGTACATTAACAAATCAACGCTGACAATAGGTTCTTCGAACTTTCAAGTGTAGACTTCGAAAATGAGATAGAGCCGTGTTGTGGCTTGTTTTTTAAAGAGGAGGAAATGTGTGTCCTGTATATATAAGAATTATGTACATACTTAAAAAAAAATAAATACAGGTATTCCACCGATGCTCAGTTAATTAAAAATTTCTAGAATGCGGAATATGTAATAACTGTTATTCAAATAGAATACAAAAGCGCAGTGCAGAAAAATTAATATTTTTATAATGTAAAAATGAGCCGAACTGTATGCGAGAAGAAAAAAAATGTATTTCTTCCGTATATTATACGATTAGTATTCGCTGGATAATAAATTAATGAAGTAACTGGAAATATTACAGCAAGATTTAACAGTTTTTAGAAAACTCTAAACTATATACTACTAATATTATAAATGCGAAAGTGTGTGTGTGAGTGTGTGTGTGTGTGTGTGTATGTTTGCTACCACTCAGCTCCATAGCGGCTGAACAGATTTTGATGAAATTTGGTATGTAGGTACTCTAGGTCCTGTAATAGGACATAGGATACGTTTCATCCCGGAAAACTGTACGGTTCCTGTGCAATAACAACAAAACATAATTCTGCAACGGCTGGGAACGTGACCGAAATATTTTTTTCCCATGGTGTCAAGAGTTTATCAGGCCGCCCAAGGACCTCTGAAATGGCTTAACGACTGCTATAAATCGACAACAACCGGGACCGAATATTTAACGTGCCCCCCGAAGCCCGGAAGCGCTCAGATGTTATGCCACTAAACGGTCACCCATCCAAATGTGTGCAGCTGGGAACGTTGCTTAACTTTGGTGATCGATCACGATCCCTCAGCCAAGCGCAAAAAGTAGTACCTAGGTACACTTATTTCTAAAGCTACAACTTGATGAAACTCACGTTTCGATTTTCATACATCGACGCTGGAAAGAGGAAATGTGGTAACTACGCGATAGTTGCACAGATACACTCCAAACACAATACCCTACTTCTTGGCTATCGGGTAAAAAATATTTCCTTCCTTTTGGGTTGCCGTAATCAGTTGAAAACCTAGGCCAACATAGTATAATTTCATTATTCTGTTTTCACATAAATTAATTGTCTTTTCCAAATTTATTTATTAGTGTATCACTGTAAAACTCAATTGTACCCGAGCGAAACCGGGCCGGTTCGCTAGTGGGTTATAATTTCACTGTTTCATCAGTTTTACTGCCTGGCAAGCAAGCCAGGAAACCACACATTCAAATATAAGGAATCTTATCCATTATATATCAAAACGTTAATGATGAAACAAATTTGGTCCCCAAATTCGTTATTTACTTTCTCCTGATCCAAGTAAATTAAATTTAATAAAAATTACGTAATACCAAGTTAGCCCTATTGTTGACAAACCAGAATATGCCCAATTCACATCAGTTAACATGAAGCACGCAATGCGTTTGCTCTTGTTATGGTACCAGCATACTGTGAAACTTGTGTTGTTCCAACTGGATACCCTGTTATGAAGGCTAAACTAAAGAATGCTCTTCTCACAGAGCACTGCGGCATAAATTAGAAGACTAACAAGCTTTTGGGATATTACAAAAAAATTCTTGAGAGTAGAACTANACAGAGCACTGCGGCATAAATTAGAAGACTAACAAGCTTTTGGGATATTACAAAAAAATTCTTGAGAGTAGAACTAAAAATTTTGACACAGGAAGAAAGCAATGGCTTCGACACTGTTCATATTGTCACAGATCAAAATTCCGTTTTGAAGTAACATGTTTTTTTTTTTGTAAATAATTGTATGTGATACCAACATGAAGTATATTTTTATATTATTTTAACAGATACGTAAATATAATAAATGTACTAAATGCCAAAATCGATTGACTTAATTTTGATTTTCAATGATCCACTAAAAAAAATCACTGTGTTCTGAATTTTTCATTTGCAAAATTATAATTGCAAAAACATTATTGTACAAAAATTACATCTCTTTGATATTTACTAGTGTTTTATTCACGAATGCATCATATTAAAGAAAATAACTAGATTTTTAATACAGATGAAAATTTAGTATATCTCAAACACAAAAACAAAACTAATTATATGCAAACTATTTCCTCGTTTGTTACCATTTCTCTGAGAGTCCGAGCCTTTACGTACAAACTCAAGAAGGCACTATGGGATCAAAATGAATTTACTAGTTTTTTATTCTAAAACATAGTCATACGGAATTTATAACTTTTGTAATACCTTGAAAATTTTTTTATCATGGACATTTACACTATTGCATATAACTTAATTAAAACTTCTTCACGCAATCAACTGCCATCTAATATTCAGTTATATGGACCATAAAATCACACGCATATGTTTAGACGGGAGCGGGGGCGTGGCATAACGAACCATCAGCGGGTGACTGCTTCACGGTAATATGGCATTGGGGTCGACCCGTGATGGCTCGAAGACCAACTCCTGATAAGACTCCGAACTTGGGCACAAGTGACTCGGTGACCACCCAACTTACAAGAAGTCCTGTTCGCCTTTAGCCTGCCTGTGAATTACCACGGGAATATGAGACCACCACAACACAGAACCATTATTATAACTGCAATCCTCCACCAGTCTCCATCCCTCTTTCAAGGTCGTGTTCGCTAACGTAGTCGGTGACATCACGCGAGTTGGCTCTCTGTTGCGACACGCAGTGTTGACAGAAGCAAACTTGTCCATAAACACATCGTTACCGCATGCTTCCAACTCCGCAATAAACAAGCCATTGGATACAGCAGCGAAGGACAGTCTGTTACACCTGTCTGTAAAAGAATATACCTTACACGAAAGATAATCCCCAAAAAAACCCCCACGTAAAAAAAAACGGNGTTACACCTGTCTGTAAAAGAATATACCTTACACGAAAGATAATCCCCAAAAAAACCCCCACGTAAAAAAAAACGTGTTTTTTTTTTCTTTAAGAGTAAGTATTTAAGAGAAGGAAATAACTTGACAGCACGCCACAAATACTCATTTACATGTTCGTATAAAAACTCTCGGCCAAAGGCTTCGGGAAATATTTGAACGAATTTTGATAGAGGAAATGATTTGCTGATATCGACAAACACAAGCGGATAAAAGGATTATGTGCAGCTACAACGGCGATACAACGTGCAGGATCGCTGAACCAATTAAAACAAGTAGTTTCAGTACCTGTTCAANATGTGCAGCTACAACGGCGATACAACGTGCAGGATCGCTGAACCAATTAAAACAAGTAGTTTCAGTACCTGTTCAAACATTTTTTTTTTTAATTAGTTATCAGTTAACAACTTCGAAAACACATTACTGCAGGCAACAAGGAAAAAATACTCACAAATACTAAAAGTACATTACGTTAGTTACGTGTTGTAAACTTCAACATAAAATATTTGTGGAATAACAAATATGCAATACTGTAACTAAGATATCACACCTCGAGGTCGTTATTGATTAAATTAAATTAAAATTTGAAACAAGGGAAAAAAAAACTCGACGTGTGTAATATACGTTGTGAACATGCTAAGTTTCACAATTTTCACGAGTTTCCGTGATTATACCCAACAAAAGAATTACTACTTTCCACTTTTGTTATTATTTTTATAATGTACACTGTAAACAATGGACTTTGAGGAAAATGAGGAGGAAATAAAAAAACATAAAACACCAGTGCTCGCTCACTGCCTGGACCGACACCGCCTGGTTATTCACGACAAGGAGGCAGACGGCGACCCCAAACACACGCAGAAAGGGTAGTTTTCCAGTGGGGGGGG
>NQII01001664.1:357153-373152 GCA_002778355.1 Clitarchus hookeri
TTTTTTTTTTTTTTTGGCTCTCCTTTGTGTATTAACAATGAAATCGAAGCGTCGAAGAAAAAAATATATGCGAATCAGTACGACATTACCGACAAGCCGTGGAAACATCTGCAATGGAATGCGTGAAACTTAAAACTTAATTATTATTATTTCGGTGTTGAATTTTACCAATCAGCGTACCACTGATGTCTTTGGCTTCAATTCCCAATCAACTCAGTGCATTTTACCTATTCGCAAATCAGTGAGCAGCATATTCGAATTTTTGGCACATAATTTCTTATATTGAAATATTTTCGCAAATTTAACGATAACGTGTTTACTGGCTTTAATTTAGTTTCCAATGAGAACATCTCAAAAGCATGTCCGGGAGACTCACGAGAAAACAGATAACGAGTGGAGAGGAGAGGTTTGGGCGGGTCTTGACAGCCAATGAGGGTGAAGCGAGGTGAGGATGGAACAGTACGCCTTGGTGGGGGACTAGCGCTCTAGCCGCTGGGCCACCGCGACCTCTCAGGAAAACAATGCAGTTACTCGATTCTTACTGTTTGCGATACGTTTCGCCACTAGTTAAGTATTTTCCAACGAGACAGGCATAGCCCGGTCAAAATAGACATTCAAGGTTACAAAAATTCGCATAGAGCTAAAAATTGGTACGAATGTTGGGAACACCATTATAAATTAAATGTGAAAAGTCCCCATCGATCCCACATCTGCAAAAAAATTTATTCAAGGTCAAAGTTCGCAAATATGGGGTTTTTTTTTTTTTTTTTTTCATTTTTCAGCCAAACGGTAAGTTTTATCACACAAATAGGTCAGACAAAAATTGTAGATCGTGCAATTATCTATACAAATTGTTCTTACACATTTTTTCCTAAGAGTCACCATTTCTGAGTTACAACAATTCAAATAGTTGAAAAAGTTGTGTTCTTCATAATATGCACACGTTTCCACGCCACCTGTGAGGTAGTGTACTTGGCGCGTTTTTTTTAACGTGGTTTCCCGGTAGGCCTATTCCACAATCTATTGTGGTCCTGTTTAATTCAATAATCGTATCTTAATAGTTCTGTTATCTACAGCTGCATTTTTGCAAATAGAGTTTTAATTCGTTTAATGTAAACTGACAATCATCGCTATTTTCAATGTATGTAAATATTTCTTCCACTGTCAGATTCGTAGCTTCATCTTGAGGACGACCGACTTTACCCACAGTGGTCGGTCTCAAGAAGGAATTATGATACTTAGCCTCAGCAGCAACTAAATCATAATCAAACCCAATTCAAGCAGTAACAGCTTTTACCACATCATCAGAACGAATCTGAGCTACTTTCAGAATAGATTCTTTGAATGAAAGTGTAGTTACTTTGAAAACTATACGCCGAGCATCCAGTGCCATTTTCTTCGCATACTCTTCGTTCAATCCATTGCCGCAAAATAAGCAACATTGTTTAAAACAAAAAGCTGATTCACTTACGCGTGCTCTAGTGCGAGGAGGACTTATTGTAGATGTACTGGCTTGTTCTTCTTCGTGTTGTCTTTTAACTGCAGCAATAGTACTCTTTCGAGTGTACTTTTTACGACATTGCACATGAATTGTCACAGATTTCTGGTCTTTCAGGTATTCCGATAATTCATCACCTCTTTCAGTACTTGCATCAATTAATGTCTTCATGCCACGATCAACAGTAACAATTTCACTTTCAGTCAAAGGTTTACTACAATAAAGCACATTTGCGACATTAGGCCTTTGAAAAAAGAGCAGGTATACGACCGTTGCCACGCGGACAGTGGAATAGGAGACAGATGTTGTTCAAGGTTATACTAGCGTATACAATGAGGGACTGGGTTTCTTTCGAGTTCATATTCTCAGAATTGTACTATTTTGTACGTATAAGTTACACAGACCAATATAAAAGTATTTTTACTTGTATTACGGCTCCAGTTATGTATATACGCGGCGTACTTGTGCATATTATGAAAAACACAACTTTTTCAACTTTTTGAATCGTTATATCTCAGGAATGGTGACTCTTAGGAAAAAAAAGGTAATAACAATTTTTATAGATAATTGCATGATCTACAATTTTGATCTGACCTATTTGTGCGATTAAACTTACCTTTTGGCTGAAAAATGCAAAACACCCATATTTGCAAACTTTGACCTTGAATAAATTTTTTTGCAGATGTGGGATCGATGGGGACTTTTCACATTTAATTTATAATGGTGTTCCCAACATTCGTACCAATTTTTAGCTCTATGCGAATTTTTGCAAGCTTACCCCTATTTTTTGAGCTAACTTGACCGGATTAGCAGTTGATAATTCGTCGATGAAAATCGTGTAAATATGATACTTCTTTTCTATTTCTACATCTTTTTTTAGNCCTTTTTTAGTGACATATTTTTTAATTCCATGAATAATTTTGATATGTGACATGTCGACATATTTCTGGTTGAACTGACAAGACATGAAATTTAAGATATATATTTTAATCCATCACATCCCGCATATTGACAAGTGTTGCTTCAAGATAGAACGCGGTTACAGAAGATAAGACATCACTTTTCAATATATCGTGGAAATTTCTGTGACCTAGGTCGTAGAAGCGCTACCTCCAAAACTTGTGGTCCTGGGTTAGAATCCCGGGTAACCGATGTATGTTTTTAGTTTCCGTCTAGTGTTGGATAGTTTAGTTTGTAATACAGCAACCATATTATGTATATTCCGTTTTAGATGAATGCCTAAACGTGGGAGAGTTTAAGCAGAAATAATCTCCGAAGTCATGTTGAATATTACTCTTACAGCTCCCAAGAAAAAATTTTTCTTTGCCGTATAGACCGTCTAATTGTTTTAATGCCCATATATACAAATTCTAAAAGCCAAAAGATTAAGTATGTACATTACTTTATCATCACACCGTCGTAGATCTCACTGTGGATATACGGATGATTCACAGCATCCCTATCACCTTTTTTTCTCCGATACAAGAAGACACCGGGGGTTCTCGAAAAAAAATTGTGATAACTATACCCTATATGAATCATCAATTGGTAGTAATTCCATTCCCCCGAACATACCGGTGGTATGGGTTCGAGGGCTGAGTTTTGAAATTGCAAATGGGAACAGGGGTCGTATCAGGTATCGTTGGATAGATCGTCGAAAGGAAACGACATTTACTAAGAGAGTTGTTTTCTGACGCGCATAGTTTGCGCACATTAAATTATTGTTGGATACACTTAACTGTTATTATTAGACTGTTTCCGAACAAACGCGGAGAATGAGGCAGCACTAAGCAAGCAGATAAGCAATCTACCACTTACAGGAACTGCAGGTTTTACATGTTAATTAACTGACAATCGGACGTTCGTTCATTCTGACAGTCATTCGTTTTACATTGCAAGAATGACAGCATCAGAGCAGCATGTGGATCTCTCATGAGTGCTGAGATCCGCCGAGCATGCGCGAATTTAAGACGGAGAGCAGAGTCGTGTCTGAAACAGAGTGGTAGACATTTAGAACACTTATGAAAATGATGTGTGCGAATGAGTGCTCCCAGTCCCCAGTTTACGGTAGTTCTCACACCATACCGGTATTTACAGTACACCCGACGTCCTTTTGATTGTACGTACACTAGGTATGCACGTCAGAAAAACAACATGTTTCGTTGATTTCCGTTTGATTGAAGAAAGAAATCCACGTTTGCGATCAATTTTCATTGTGCGTAAACTACGCACATCACAAACCATATGTTTAGATGATTTATTTTTTTGTGCGCCAGAAAAAAAAGTGTCCTAGTAAAAATTGTTTCCTCTCAGACGATCTATCCAAAAATACCTTATACAAGCCACATTCCCATCTGCAATTTCAAAGTCCCCTCCCCCCTTCCCCATACCACTACCAACGGTATATACGGGGGAATGGGATTACTACCAATCGATGCTTCATGTTGTAATTAAATATACAATGCAATATTAAAAGTGTGTTATATGTTGTAAGTTGGCAACACTGAAAACAAATGNACTTTTTTTTCGCGAACTCCCGGTGTCGTGTTGTTTCCGTGAATAAGGGGTGATACGGGTGCTGTGAATCATCCTGTATATATTACATATGTGTGTATATATTATGTAAGAAAATTAATAGTACATACTTCTAAACAGTTTTGTGAATCGCCTCACTTTTCCAGGAGCCNTATATTGTTCTTTCTGCAAACTAATAAATTAGTTTAGTCAAGTAAATACGGAGTATTTCTTTATAAAACCTACACTTCATATAGGGTATAGTTACCACACTTTTTTTTCGCGAACTCCCGGTGTCGTGTTGTTTTCGTGAATAAGGGGTGATACGGGTGCTGTGAATCATCCTGTATATATTACATATGTATGTATATATTATGTAAGAAAATTAATAGTACATACTTCTAAACAGTTTTGTGAATCGCCTCACTTTTCCAGGAGCCTTCTGATGTCGAAATACACTTCCTGAAAAATTCCTAGCAACCCAAAAGTTTTGCACAGTCCATAGTGAAGACAGCAAGCCCCGGGTTTCTTCTGCGACTTTAATACGTGATGAAATAAAAGATTCTTATCAAAAAAACCTTGGCTCCCGCTAGTTTCAGCTTCTGATCGAACTTCAAGTTCGCGCGCGATCAGTCGACCTTCCTTGCTGCCCTCTCAATGAGCTATCGACCCGACTCCGCGGAGGATGAGGTCCCCAGCCTCCCTGGCGAATGTACCGACAAATCTGCCTCACCTCGCCTGCAACCGGAGTGATAACGCCGTTTAATGCCACAGGAGACTGGTTCAGGCGACGCGCTGAAGGTAGAGTTGGCGGCCCAGTGGCGCAGTCGTAACGTGCTCCGTCTTACAGCCGTGGTAGCAGACGTCTGGTCCTTCTGAATGTCCAATATCTCCCTGCAATACATCGATACTACTATATTACCCCGGTAAAGCAGCAGGAGAACGGCAGGACGGCTTCCATCCCCACGAACAACCATCGTTTACCTTCTGCAACCATACGAGAACATTACTTTACATTTTGCCCTGAGTCTCTCTCGCCATATAGGCCTATATCTGGGCATGGTAGGTAGGGCTTAACATACCGTCCACAGCGAGTTCATCAGAGAGACAAAGAAAGTTTTTCAGAAAAGCAGGAAAAAAAAAAGGGGGGAGGGATCGACGACCATGGCCTGTAGTAAGGGACCATCCCAGCATTAGCATGGAATGTTTTCGGAGAAACCGCAGTTTAAATTTTTTATAGTAGACTTCCTTAACTGAAGTTTTTAACCTATACATTGTATGGTAAACATCACACATCAGACTGCAATTTTAAGAATGTGTAGCCTTGCTACTATACAAATCTGGGAACTTCCATAAGCATTTGACTATCCTGAGCAAGTGTAGAAACGCTAACACGGATGTATGTAAATAAACTTTACCATTCGCGCTCTCTCACTATACGTATGCACTGATGTCGTAAATATGCGAATAATTTCTTACACTGTACGGAAAAACCGAAATCAGGATGGCTGGACCGGGAATAGAACTAGGGTCCTCCCGAATGCGAGTCCAGTGTTTNTACACTGTACGGAAAAACCGAAATCAGGATGGCTGGACCGGGAATAGAACTAGGGTCCTCCCGAATGCGAGTCCAGTGTTTCACCACTGTGCCACATCCCTCGGTTACTGAGCGAGGTAACCTTAGCAAGGTCACGACGATGTAAACCTCAACTGCAGCGCACCCTAAGTCTCTCCGAACAGGTTGATTTCGTGGTTTTCTGCTACCGTCCACAGCATTATGGAGAAAGGACTAGNGCACCCTAAGTCTCTCCGAACAGGTTGATTTCGTGGTTTTCTGCTACCGTCCACAGCATTATGGAGAAAGGACTAGATAACACTGTACAGAAGAAAACCACTTAGAACCAGACACATGAAAAACCTCTGCCCCGACTGGGAGAAGAACACTATACCCTTATTTATAACTTGCCAGCCTCGCAAACTGACCACCAAACCGAAATAGTCTTGGAAATCTTTATTTAATGGCACTGAGCTGGCGCTGAAGTAACGTCTTTCGTTACACACTTTCCACCAATGAAATTACGGGCCACCGTTACAGTCCTACAGTTTCCTGCAGCAAGACGTACGAAAGACTGTAAGCTTGTTCAATTTCTTACGTGCAGAGGCAATAGGGTACATTATGCAAGTTTCTGTGTCGCACTTATCACCGACGTGCTTCTGTACCTCAACATGCGCAAATAACTACTGGTTAGCGGGCGTCTTTAAATATTTGTTGTCGACGTTCCAACCCATTCCCTGATTTGAAAATAAAATTGACGTGCACGTGACAATCCCATACAAACTTCGTAAAAGGCACACAGTAACACGCACGAGAGCTTGACACCTCTCTGCTGAGGTTATACACTTGGGGGGGAACGAAGCGGAGAAGCGGACGTAGGGTAGGTGACTCGATAACTCTGGAGTGAACACCCGTCAACCCGGGTTTCTACGTGGTTTAGTTTTGGTTTACCTGTGGGCTTTGGCGAAAGATAAAGCCTCATATGCCGTAAACTGTAAACAGACGCGGCCTCAACCCAGAAGCCGAGACGACTCCGGCGACGACTCCCACCACCACAACTCCAACCACGACGACGAACCCCGGACCNGTCAAGTCGTCCCCGCGAAAGAAACCAAAAAAAACTACGCCAATACTGTTTCAAGCACTTGAACATTTGCAATATACTTATTCGTTAAGATCTTTTTCCTATACAATTATATGATGCTTTTTAACGTCTACGTTTTTTTATATGCTGGAGGTTATTCGAGGGACGACTAACACACATGCAAGTCAATTATTCAATCAGCATTCAAACAAGGGCTTTGTAGTACCAAAGTTGGCAGGTAGGTAGGGCTTTATTCANCCCTTCTTTTCCGCCCATAATATTATGTATATTTGCATACAGTTTCACAGATTCGTCAAGTCGTCCCCGCGAAAGAAACCAAAAAAAACTACGCCAATACTGTTTCAAGCACTTGAACATTTACAATATACTTATTCGTTAAGATCTTTTTCCTATACAATTATATGATGCTTTTTAACGTCTACGTTTTTTTTATATGCTGGAGGTTATTCGAGGGACGACTAACACACATACAAGTCAATTATTCAATCAGCATTCAAACAAGGGCTTTGTAGTACCAAAGTTGGCAGGTAGGTAGGGCTTTATTCAATCAGCATTCAAACAAGGGCTTTGTAGTACCAAAGTTGGCAGGTAGGTAGGGCTTTATTCAATCAGCATTCAAACAAGGGCTTTGTAGTCCCAAAGTTGGCCGGTAGGTAGGGCTTAACATCTCGTCGACAGCGAGATCATTCGAGACGAAAGAAGTTACTAAGCAGGAAGGGGGAAGGAGTCGGCCATTGCCTGTATTACGGGGGCCATCCCAGTATTCACCGGTGTGATCTCGGTAAACCATAGAAAACTGAAACCAGGGCGGTCGGACCGGGAATTGTAACCGGATCCTCCCAAATAAGAGTCGAGTGGTTTTACCACTCCGCTGCCTCGCTCGTAGTCCCAAGGTAAAGTCTGTTCACAATCAAGTGAGCACTTAAGAAATAAACAGTAGAAAAAGTCACTGCTCCTATCTGCGTATATTTCAACGGACGCACCAAGTGACATGCGCCCAGTGAAGTTGGTAACGATGGAGGGAAATAGTTCCATGTTTTAGCGTCGAATTAAAAGTGCTAGGTTACCCTTTGTGACAACTTAAATTGTTTCTTTCGCTTTCTGTTTTTAAAATGTAAAAAATTATTAAATATATAAAATATTTTTCTAATAATGTCACAGTTTCACTTGGCCGACGCATGATGAGGCCCGTGCCAGTGTTAATTGCACATAACGCGGAAGAATACACAACGTGCATACACGCAGACGTTAAGCAGGGCTTTCAGAAGTGCTCAGTTTACCGTGAGCAACCTATAACCGCTCGAGGCTGTCGCCACAGAGGTCATAGTTCACGTGCAATCTTCTCTGGTAGCACTTCAGAGTGTTCCTGCACACGTTGTGCTCCAATAACGCAGTGAATGGGAGTCCTTTGCGCAAGTGCTAGCAAAAACGCAACGTCGGAGTGAAGAGACGAAAACGACAACGCGCTGTCAATATTTATTTTGTATTTGTACAAATAATTACTTGGAAACTAATTGCCAAAATAAATTAGGAGTGAATTTCACAAACCCTTGGTGTTGAATGTGTAAAAAAGATGTTGAATTTTAATAAGAAAGTGTTGTAGACTTCGAGTTCATTATAAACGTTCAGCCACATAAACCATTTTGTATGTTTTCTAAAATAATATGTTGTAAATACACAAAATTTCAGCTGTGGAGTTAAAATAAAACCTTGAGCACCTAGTTTCCCAAGAATTGTATGAAACAAGTACAGAGATCTCTTTGTGTGGTTCTAGACCCACCACGAAGCATGGCTGGGGAATTGAGAGCACCCAGTTAAGGGCGTTGGCCAATGAATACATGTAAAATCACAATTTTACTGTATTAGAAACGTACAAATAATGGAGACTGACCACGTACAGAAATGAGAGGATTCGCGCCGTAAGACGATGCCAAGAGCTACCTCAAGACTTCTACAAATTTGCACGAGTAAATGTTTTTGCGATTTCGAAAAATTACTGAAATTAAGTAAACTCTAGCATATATTTTATTTGTGACCGACCCTGAATTTTGATTAAATAATTTTTGATAAGCATATGTTAAAAGGAATTAAGACAAGACCTTTCAGTTGCCCTTGTCAAATTTTCTGCAAATAGTTTTGTTTATATTATTTGTACACGACAAAAAGAGTAAAAATTTGACTTTGAAGTGTTATTTTGCAAAAAAAAAACGTGAGACCTACAAAATTTTATCTGAAGAAAAAGTAGTCATAGATAATGTCTGCAAGTTGAATAGTACACGCTAGTTATAAGTAAATTATGTATATACGACAGATATTCCCACTAAGCAGTTTTCTACAAGGAGAAACACACATGTATGTATGTATGTATGTATGTATATACAGCATATCAAAAAGTACACTCGTATATAAGCTTTAACACACATTACCAGTTTCAATGTGTCAGATCATTTCGTTAAAATGCGGTAAATTCAACAACAAGGTGAGAATCATATAATTAATCAATTAACCACCCTGCCCACACATGTAAACACAACGCGTATCTCACATCCGTGTTCCGTGTATGGCGGTATTTTTTGTAAGAAAAATATCTTGCCAACACAAAGCAGACGTAACCTTGCAATGCATTACAACATTTCGATACAGACGCTAGAATGAATAATCCATTTCCCGCCGCAGTCAAGAGGACTTTAGTCATCACTGTGCGGCCAATGGAGCCCCTTTATATATATTTTTTTTTTTCAGGTAAAATAGTAGAGTCTTTTGGAGTATTCTCAACGTTCAGCATTTCAAATCCATTTTTTCAAAAGCCCGTGCCCAAAGCTAAAACACCTTATATAAAACGGGCAAGTATTTTAATGAACGTCATGCAAAGGCTCTTCTGAAGGACAAGAATGTCATCCGTGACCATGGAATGTACGCTCCAAGAACTCTAAATATCTACACGACATTGCAGTGATGGAAGTCTCTACTTCTTTACTTGATCAGACCACCTTTAGTACCAAAATTCAAACCAAACGTGGACATGAAACCCACAATTTCTTCCTTATAGTCATACCCACGCAACTAAGCACATACATTANGGACATGAAACCCACAATTTCTTCCTTATAGTCATACCCACGCAACTAAGCACATACATGAATGATAATCACTAATTCTCCACTCCCAGGAAAATACAAATTATTTCACGGGAACACACACCATCACCTACGTGGCTTTACTAACGATCAAGGCCAAAATAATTTGGTTACAAACCGAGGAAACTAATTACTGCGCTACCGAACCAACTGGCAAAGTTGAAGTTATTGATTATTCAAGGTCGAATCATCATCTGCAACCACCCTTACCAGAAAATTGTTACGTTATTCAGAAGGCATCAGTCTGAGCTAAGATAATAACGGCCACAGTGGGTCGTTTAGGTTCATGTATAATTAATATCTTACTGCATAATAATATAATTGCTAATATCTTGAGGGAAGTTGTCTTTCCCACTAGTACCTGCAACGTTTCAACTTGATGAGAGCACGCAGCAAATCGCCGAACAACAGCGCGATTACAAAACGCGATATGTAAGGAAGGATCAATGTTAACGAAAGCTAAGTAACAAAGTACATATGTTAACCGTAGTCAAACTCTTCGAAAGCGAGAAGCCAGCATTAGCTAGATGCCATGTCTTTCCAAGTCTATCACCGTACTACGGTCACCGCAATAACACAGGAAGGCACACACAGTAACTATTTCTGCAAGACAGTAAGCTCAAAACTGGCATTAGCGTGTGAACAGGGGGACGAGGAGAGCTCATTGTGTTGTGGCTTATGTTGAAGCACTATGTTCCAGGCCTAAGATCGGGGCGGGGAAACTGTGAGAGCGAACCGGCAAATATTCACGTAAGCGCTTACGTAACTATTCACCTGGCTGTTACGTGTACCATCACGACCTCGTAAAGCAGCTTAATGAATACACAGGAGATGCCCCTGACAGAGGTCGTCAGTACGCCTTGAGAACAAAGGGTTGCACCCCGGGAACGCTGTTTGTGTGTCGTATGCGGTTTTCAGATGTACGCACGTTAAGGTTACTATAGCATGTAAATCGTCTTCCCGCTGGCCTCTTAGAATATAATATATTAAAATTAACAAAATTTAAAAAAATTAAAAAAAAAAAAAAACTGAAACTCACCTAAATTTTTTTAAGGTAAAAAATTATCAAAACGATAGAAAAGTTTTAATTTTCGACCGACTTTAAATTATAAACCTATCAACCAAATTGGAGAAAAAAAACCACAACAAACAGTTTAACAGCTAAATAAACAAGTACGACTCTTAACGAGGAAACTCCTCCATCCACCTGACAGTTGCAGCATCTGAACTTATCTACGTCGTGGAATAAAGAATGTAAAATAAATATGGATACCTGCAGAGAATACAAACACGGCGTGCAATTTGTCAACCAAGCATTTCTGATCAGTAGTTAGGTCCACGACGAGTCAAAAATGTCCCCCACCAAAAAAAGAGTGGACAGAATGAGCATTATATTTATTACGTGTAACATTTCCTAAAAGTGGTTAACGTTTATCGTTTTCCCTACCTGAACTCGCCGAAGTGGAGTCGGCAGAAGTCGATTACAAAGGCGAGGTTATCAGTTTACGTCAATGTTATCAGCAAAACTGCCTCAATATTGCCCCATGATAAGGTTACTTTGTTTCATAAACTACCATTTGTTCGTGATGCAATGTTTTATAACCACTTAGCTCACGTCGCAAGGTCAGTTGCGAAACATTTCAGTAAACAACACTTCATTCTGTATTTCAACATTATCGAGTTTGAACGGAATGTCTGTAGCAAAACCAAGTTTATTCATTACTGACATCAGGCAGAACAAGAACTAAAGCCTATTAGGAAGTCGAAATGCGAGTGAAAGCTGCACCCTTAGACAGCACGACTGCATATTTGACTACAGACACACCGGCTGTGAGTTCTCGACCATGGCTGCTAGAAGTTGGGAAGGCCATGCTAGATCAACTTCCCAATATCGGTTTGATGCATGCTAGTCGTATTTCTATCGATGCGAAACATCGGTCCCTACTGAAGATATATTAAAACTATCGGTATCCCTGATCGTGCTAAACAGTAATATTACGTTTTACTATAGCAGCAGACATTACCAGGCTGTAAATATTTCCGCACCACAAAATCGCTAATCGCCCCGAAACAGAACAACGACGCCACAAAATCACGATATTCCNTGGGACCGAACCCAAGACCCTCGTCGACGACAGTCGCTCTACCCGCTGGCCACAGCAGTGGATGTTATTACTACACGAGGTAGACAAACACTGGAATGTTCAAAAGACACCTCTTACCTTCCATCATCCACGCGCGCTTGCATACTTTTTAAGAAAAGGCCCAGAAACTAAGATGTTCATCCGCAAAGATTACAGTAACCCCGCTGTCCTAAGTTCACTGTTTATCTGATCGGAAAAGCTGGCTAAAGAAACGTTGCCCCCCGCTCCTTGGCGCAACAACGCGCTAAGCGGCAGAAAATACAAAATAATTAAACCACAAGAACCACGGCTAACTTGCGGTTATACGACGATTTCCTGAGTTTAGGCAAACAGGTCAAGATTTCTTCTGAAGGGGATCTATGGGTGGCAAGTGCTCCTACGAATGCGGGTTTTCTCCGAGTATTCGCATTTCACGCAGCCTCCATTCAGTCGCTACTGCATCCCCACCTCACTCATTATTCACGATGACAGAAAAATACGTGTGTCCCTGAGCCCCACTTAACTTACCTACCTCACGATTGAAAAACATCCACATTTTCTTTATCACCGGGCTTAATATGTCACGTGTATTCAATATACACGGTCCCGAGTTCGAACCACAAACAAAAGTTGGAGAAACTTAACGCTAAACTACTGTTACGAAAAAAAAAAAGTCTTCACTTTGATGAGGCCACGGTGGCGCGGCGGCCAGAGCGCTCTCCTGCCACCAAGGAGAACCGGGTTGATACCCGACGAAGTCAGTCCCGCGGTTTTCGCACGCGGGAATTGCATCGGGCAATGCAACTAGTCGGCGGGTTTATTTGGGGATCTCCCGTTTCCCCGTCCTTGCATTCCGGTGCTGCTCCGTATTCACCTCGCTTAATCCTCATCGGCTTTCATTGCCTTGTGAAGAGCCACGCAAAACTCTCCACTTTGGCTTTAAACTAACGTTTACGATCAAATCCGTCGTCGAGACAGACATGCGTGCCCTGGATGTTGGCTTTTTAAAACAACTATAACATCTGCCAGCACCTTTTAAGAGATCGTACACACTTGCTGGTTTTCCGGTTTTGTGAGAATCACGAAAACAACCTCAATTGCAAACGAATCACGTTTGTAGGCCGTTCACGGTAAAATGAGCAATTGGAGGGCCAAGTTACTATTTCCTTTCATCCATTTTTATCCTTTAACCATATTTTAAAATAAATATTGCCATGTTAAGTAATAAACACAGTGTGTATATTCCACCGCACTCGGAAGTTAACGTCCAAGGTTAAAATAAAATTTATTTATTGACTATTATTCTATATGAGAGGGCTTTAAAAAGTGCTTACTTTACCGTGAATAGCATACATTTAGTAGTATAGGAATCGTCACAAAGTTGCCCAGAAACTAAATACAAAGTGTATCAGTACAGCGGTTACAAACTTTCAGGAGAGATAGCGTACACCTAGACGATCGGAAATCACATTGCAATGCATGGTCGGAGACGCTCTCCTGGCGCGGTAGTGACGACACAAAGCACAAGAAAGGAAGGACACGAACAGGGTGAGAAAACATGTTTATTTTCTTAGTAAGCGTACACCAGCCAAAGACGTCCCAGCATTTTTGCTGTACTACGAAAATAAAAATGTTTTCTCACCCTGTTCGTGTCCTTCCTTTCTTGTGTTTCGTGTCGTCACTACCGCGCCAGGAAAGCGTTTCCGACCATGCATTGCTATGTGATTTCCGATCGTCTAGGTGTACTCTATCTCTCCTGAAAGTTTGTAACCGCTGTACTGATAAATCCTTTGTAAAAAATGCATTGGCAAAGGAATCGCCTAGACAATAAAAGGCCACATTCTATAAAATCCGATGTGGCAGAGGCGCTTTTCATGTCGGATAGCTATTCCCGAAGGCGGCTAGAGAACTGAATGCAGATAGGACTTGCAAACTAAACCAGCCTAAACTTGCATACAAACGCAGAGCGATCTCCGTGGCAGGTCGGTGATATTTCTTCGAGCCATGAGGTTTCGAATCCTTGAATTGTCAAAGATGTGTTCTTCAGCTGTAAGTTAAGGCTTGCAAACCGTTCCCCAAGCGGGAACGTTAAAAAGTAATAACTAAAAAGTAAGTCTGGAAACGGCACACGACATTCTCGGGTTTCGAACCTGGAACCTCGTGATCTATGGCCGCCATGAAATACTTGGCACCTTTGATTCGATACAGAAGGAATAGTTCGTGTGTTAGTACTGGAGACCAGAAAGTTTGCCATATATCTTGCATTTATTATCATTATCAAGTCGCCTGCATGTGGAAGGTTTCTTGGGGAATGCCCTACTTACTTCATCTTGACGGGTCAACCTGAGTCGCCTGCATGTGGGAGGTTTCTTGGGGAATGCCCTACTTACTTCATCTTGACGGGTCAACCTGAGTCGCCTGCATGTGGGAGGTTTCTTGGGGAATGCCCTACTTACTTCATCTTGACGAGTCAACCTGAGTCGCCTGCACGTGGGAGGTTTTTCGGGAAGCTATTGTTTTCTGCACGTTCCTCATTCATCTGGATCTCGGTTTTATTCAGTCCCGTGACTGTATTTTCGCTGGCCGAACTGACAACACCCCAACATTTTATAGTCATTATTTTCTTTTAAAAAAAGGCAAGCCAAATAAGTAAGGGTACCACGGTATCCGGGGCGTAACAAGCCGGGGAAGGCGGGTTGGGTTTGACATCCCTTCCCTTTGCCCTCACGGTTGTCACTATTAGCGCTGTGTAAGCACCACTAATGCCGGTGCAAACCCCCTCCCTACCCTAGTCTTTTTATTTTTGAGAAATTCCAAGCTACGCCATTGATACCTGGGTATCTCCCATAGTCTCAATAAAGAAATGCCCAACATACTGCTAGGAAAGTAATGGCACTGTTCAAAATGTTACTAAACTTTACAAAAAAAAAAAAAGAGGATGCCCGTGGGACATTGAGGAAAACCGCAACAATATCTTGCTCCGCCTAAGCACGCCTGTGGCAATGCCATGATTCGTTAATATCACTAATAAGCACATGACCAATTTTAGAAATATGACATAATAATTATATTCTGTACTACAGTCACAGACACTACCCTCATCACCAAAAGTATGAATTCGTAAGTTAAGAGAATAACGCCACTGTCACAATATACGCGACGGTACCAGGACTCTCGGCACCGTACTACCGCTGGAATGCCACACAGTTATCGTACCGCCAGTAATAGATTGATACTCGGCGTAACTCTGAATAACGCGAGGACGGGCCGAATGCGACATACGCNTATCGTACCGCCAGTAATAGATTGATACTCGGCGTAACTCTGAATAACGCGAGGACGGGCCGAATGCGACATACGCCAGTGTTGCGCCAAGCGCGGACCGAGACCCAGATATGAAGAAAGCCCGTATTTCACCTCCGGTCTTAGCACCGCTCCGAGACAGTTTCTAGGTCTGGATCACGGCCGGATCACGAGCGAGTGCATAAAACAATCCCGTTGCATGACAAACACCTATACGAGTTACTGCTCACCGGGGATTTGCAGGGCTCTAGCAGCTACGTCTGAAGATAAAANTGCGTGACAAACACCTATACGAGTTACTGCTCACCGGGGATTTGCAGGGCTCTAGCAGCTACGTCTGAAGATAAAGTCAGCTGGTGATGGATTTGGCGATTCGGAAGCCAGGCGTTAAACTGCAGGGATTTCATTGAATCCGAGAGAACAGAGCTATTTGAAGGAAACGGTATCACATCAAACACATGAAAAGGAAACGCAAAAAATACACTGCTAGAGGCCCACTTCATTCCGTATTTGATTAGGTGCCTAATTACATTTTCTAAATAGACACTCGATGCCATAAAAATTTTGCGTACCACGAAGGGACCGTTGGATTAAAACAAAGTTTTATTAAATGATACAAACAAAAGAAAGAAATGATTGGGGCAATGTTCCATCCGTCTCCAATGCAAAAGGAGGATAAATACCTTTGGTATCTAGGGGCCGTGTTTGGCGAAGCGGTTAGAGCGCTTACCTTCCACCAGGACGAACCGGATTCTATTTCCGGC
>NQII01001664.1:384070-434071 GCA_002778355.1 Clitarchus hookeri
GAGAGAGAGAGAGAGAGAGAGAGAGAGAGAGAGACACACACACAAAGTATCAAATACGCTCCGCGACGTTTAAAAATATTACTGCGTGCGGCTCAGATGCTGGCAAAACTCAAAGAAGTCTTCCGTATCAATCACCTCTGGCAGTTTGCGAACAAAAAAAAAGAGGGGGGGGGGCGGCATGATTTTTGCACCTCCGTACACATTTCGTTCCAGAGTAATGCTCTTAATTGCAGCCACGTAGTTTCCAAGGCCGTGCGCAAATCCTGCGACAAACTGTACTTCGTTCGCAGGTACAGGTAAATAGCTCGGTGACATCACCGAAGAGCATTTAAAACACGCACAAGAGGTAACCTACGGCCATTTCTCACGCAACACACTTCCACGGCGACAAGCACCTTAACGACGCGTGGGGAATAAGATTATGCTAATCACGTCTAACGAAACTGTAGGATGCTTTGGAATCTAATAACAAATGTTCAGTTGTGCGAACCATGCCATTGTGATGTATTCGTGATGTGCTACTTCTGACGTCGTATATTTGTTATATGGTGTATATCTTGAAATATTAATTAATCTATTCATTTTTTATTTATTTATTTATTATGTGCACGCAAACAGCTCTAGGACTTTCTAATGGACAGGGAACGGGGAGGGTGTGTACGCAGGACCTGCACCATCATCCGCCTAAAGTGGGGGAGGTAAAACCCACTTCCAGTGCAACCGGCCGGGATCGAACCCACGACCTCCCGAATGCGAGTCGGCCACGCTACCGCAACACCAAACACGCTCGTTGAAGGAATGTTTAGTCATGTGTCGACAGAAGTATATTTAACAGTGTTATACAAGACCGCCTGTAGCTAAAATATCGAAGTGTAGTGTTGGTAACAGTTAGTTAAGATAAAACCCGTTCTGTGGCGTTTGTGTTACCATGCGGGGGCCATTGGGAAAGAGGAACAACGGCGGAATTTGCCCCCTCCCCTTATCAATGTGTCAACAGGGAGCATGACAAGGAAACAGCGTAGATTAAAATTAATACTCTACGTATAGTTAATAACAATTTAGATCAATAATTATTCTTAGTAAGTAGCAGTGTTTATACTGGTGAAAGCATTTGGTGTCGAAACATGAGAATAGGAACAATGAGTATATGTAAATACAGCCATAACTGAATTCAAAACAGGTTTACCACAAGACCGGCGACGTGACGGAGCGCTCATGTGCTGCCCTCCTGCGGCTTCTCTCGGCACTACTGCCACAGCCACAGCTCATGTTCCAGGAAGTGCCGCGTCTTCATGTTGATGCACATACGTCGTTCAAACCAACGCCGACAAAAAAAAAGTTACATATAAAGACATTTTTGCATATATTCAAAGTTTTTTTTTTAAATGTATGAACTGTTATTTAGTGATTAAATATATGTCAAGAAGTAGCCCACAGCATAAGTTTATGTTGTAAAATTTTTNTGTATGAACTGTTATTTAGTGATTAAATATATGTCAAGAAGTAGCCCACAGCATAAGTTTATGTTGTAAAATTTTTTGTCTGTACAACTTGGTTAGTATTTGTTATTACGGCTGCAACAAAACTGAGGAATGTTGTATTCGACATCAAATTATGCAAGAAATATAAATTGTAATTTTTTTTTTATTCTAGGAAAATGTCACCGCGTACAACGCGTANGACATCAAATTATGCAAGAAATATAAATTGTAATTTTTTTTTTATTCTAGGAAAATGTCACCGCGTACAACGCGTACGAGTTGAACAATGTTTGGTACAATCATAAAATAATTAATTTGTTGGTATCCAACACCTTTAAGAGATCCTCAAGCTCACGTCTGTCCATACAGAAGCACTACGACGAGCCCTCCCAGCGATATCTATTATCGGGTAGTTTCATATCTCCCTAATTAGATTTGTAACGAATGTTACTGAACGCCATGAAAGTTGACGGATTAAACTACAGATGCCACATCGTACTTTTTATTACTTTCCGTTACGGTAACTGCACACGAAAGCCTCAAGAATGATTTTTTTAGCCGTCTTCATTGTATTCGCCCTATACTTGACAGGATAAAAGTAACAAGTGGCGACAGTAGATGATATTTTTTTCCCCGAAAAAAAAAATATAGCCTACTAGGTTTGCAGAGTGATCTATTGCGAAACTTTCAACTTCGTGGTTAATAACACGACTGAAATAAATGCGACCTCGTTCGATCGGGTATACGACAACGGTGAGAGCATAACCTTGATCGGTTCTGCGCATGCGCAGCGCGCGGATGGGGGTGGGGGCCCGNGGTACTTGTCCAGAGCTATCGAATCCAACAAAAAAAATAATTTCAAATCCAACAAAAAAAGAAGCTAAGTACCAATTTCTGTTCTTCCATTTCATTCCCCGCTGACGCTATGTATTTACGTAAAACAGACTGTCGGGTCCTCCCACACAGCCACACTCCTATTATTATTCGGCAGGTTTCAGTTCTGATACAGTCGACAGTTACGTGTTTCGCACAATGTGACAACACGCTACTATCGTCATTACTCAAAGACGGCAATCACAGTCGCCTCCGAACTTCTACGGCAAATATTCCAATGGGTACTTACTAACTTATCAATCAATAAATGACATAATCGCTGTTCAACACGTTTACAGTAATCACTGCACTTTACTCTTTTTTTTCCAAATAACTTAACTGCGCTCTCAATATTGAGGGTAAAAAATAATATTGTGGTAAGTTTACCTAGTTGGTATTTGGTGGATTCCCCATACCTCCGTTAGCAAAATAGGACCACGGTGACGTCCCATCTTCCATGATAACGTCTCGCTGTGTCATACAACTTGGTGGAATCTTTCACCTTGATCCTTACTGAAGGTTCCTAAGTTTTCAGGGAAGAAGTCAACCAGTGACAGTAAAAAATGAACTTCCAAGCTCATTTTGCAACCTTTAGCTTTTAATGAAATCAACACGCGTTTCACAATGTCTTTAGTTCCATTAATTGTTTCAGTAAACGGGAATTCAGAGAGAAGTTTACGTGTCAGGTACTCCAAAAAATACCCTCTTAATTTGGCCTCAAGACTGGCGCACAGGGATTTGAAGAATTCTCCATATTGTGTGAGAGATTTCAAAAAACCTTTTTTAAAGACCTAATTTGAGATGGCGAGGTGGTAATAGAACATTTCACGAGTAACCAAGGTTTTTTTTTCTTTTTTTTTTTTTCACGTTTGATCTCATTGCAGAAAATGATAGGCCTACTTTAAATATAAATTAATATCAGAAAAAGTTTTTAAGATTGAAAATAAGAAACCTTAACAAAACATACTGCACCAAATCACACTCAAAAGAAAAGTTTTGCGAGAAAACTGGACGTGATGCACTTTCTGCGATATGAGAGGCGCATATTCCTATGAAAAGTGCTCCACGGCAAGTATTACTGAGGAACATTGCTACTAGAACCGTTCCTGCATTTATTCCGCTTTCACGAATCCTGTAGAAAATAATGCGTTAAGAAAGTCACTGAAAATACAAGCTTAGTAATCTTAATTCGTACGAAGAGCGTATCATCTCAAAAAATTGCTGTGTGATGTTATTGATTTCCGAATCACAGTTTACAACAAAATAAATAAATAAAAACTTGCCTTGGTGGATCGCTCACAAAACTTAAAAGAGCTAGAAAGCCTACATGTAATGCAGCATTTTCACAACACAAACCAAAAGACTTGGCTTTGGGGGCCAATTTTTATTACCGGATACGCGTATCTTTGCAGTGATGAACATGGGCTTTTTCCCTTTTATATGGAAAATGTGTATGTTGTCAATGGACGTTGTGGGAAGTTTCTCAATGCAGAAATTTCAACTCGTGTACGAAGCAAACAAGCAAACACAGGAAACGCAGCCCTTAATATTTGTGTGCGATTTCCTTGCATTTTGCAGGACTGAATGTAACCCAACAAGGCGGCATTTTGTGCCAACTGTGATATTNTACTGTCATGATAATACAAATTGTAGGTTACTTCTTAAAATCTTAAATTAAACTTCAACGTAATGGAAATTAATGAAAAATAACTTTGGCTATACACATCATTTCCATTAATAGTTTTGTAAAAGCATCAGATTTTGCAGTAAAAATCTTTGTACAATTTAACTAACACTATACAGATACTAGAGACCCTGATAACTGTAAGGATCAAACACAAAGAAATAACTATACACATTGCACACCGAGTTCAAACTTAAGACTGTAAAACCACAGCTTCAGGTAAGTTTCTTCCAATATGAATTAATTTACATTTATTGAGTTATGTTTCAGTTACTAAGTTGGCAGTAAGAAAACAGAATCTTGCCTTACTTTAACTTTCTGCGCAGCAACATGCTTTCAAGGTTACGGTCAGTTCGATAGTGGAAGTTATCGGTTCTTCACCGCCACATTTTATTTTTTCCCCCTTGGTAAGATACGCTATGTTGAACAGAACAGCTTTTTCTACGGATAAATGTTCTCTTCGCCCCTGTTTTGCCACATTTGGCTTTCACAGGGAAAACTGTATTCACACTACTGATCTGCATCAAACATGGCCCGTGTTCGGATTTGTAAATGATGTAGACACGTATACAAAAATAATTAAGTACCTCGTAATTTTGTGTTCCACGTATTGTACCTACAACGAAACTTACAAAACTAATTTACCAAAAATCTAAATATCAAAATCATCGCCATGTTTTAACATTTGAAATATATCCCAGGAAAAGTAAGCGAGCTACCTATTTTGTATATATATATATATATATATATATATATATATATATATATATATNTATATATATCGTGATGATTACGTTTCAAATCGCAAGAAACTATTATACTTTTTGATACATGATCGTTTCTTCGAGAACATTGGATATGCACGGTAATTATAATTTTCTAGCATGGTGGTAGCATTTGTAGTATTCATAACATTATTAATGCAAAATAGCATCTAATTTTAAGCGCTGGCGCTCACAAAATACTGCCAAGAACCTGCTGACCAACATTAATACGCCAATAAAACTACATTGATAATGTTCGAAACCCACGTGTTGCTATTAAGCCATGTTATCATCATAATGCGTATAAAACTAAAGATATATATAGTCTATGTATAAAACGAAAAGAATACAACACAGAAACTGTTTTCTCCAGTCACCAGTTCCATTATTACACTTTAATTAAGGGCTATGAAAAGAAACAATCAGGAACAGAATTTTAACTATTTAATACACTTTGATGGGGTTAGATTTATTGACAAGATATCTGAATACTGGTAACTATCACATGGAGCAATAACTGACAGTTTATAGTTACCGATATAAAGATTGCCATTTTTTGAGAAAAACTTGGGACATAAACCACAAAATCATACGATACGCCAAAATATTCGTCGTAAAATTAACAAGATTATATTATCTATAGGTCTATTATATTGAAGAAAAAATCTTTTTCTAGCAAACATTTCTAAAAGAGGAACTTAAAAGCTGTTAAAAGTACATTAAATTTTTTGTAATAAAGCTCTAAATTATAATATTTTATAAATGTATATATTTTAAAACAATTATTTTTTTTAACGTACAGATGTTATGGTTAATGTAACGTTACTGTTCCGAAAAACAGTCAACAATTTTCTATTCCAAAACTATACATTGTTATTAACTATTGCTGCAAGTAGTGGTTTTGCTATTTCATCTAAACAGTTAATAACACAAACACCATCAAATTATATTCAGTAAATAAAATGAAGTTATTGGTTTTACGTGTTGGAAATTCACGTATAGGGAGACGTTTCCATAGGCCTTACTTAGTATGTCAGAACTCGGGAGCTTTTTTTCTAAATTCGCCTGCCATTTTCGTATTACAACACTAAAATGTTTAAATTGTTCTTAAAAAAAAATTTAAATTCTCATACGCAAATTATAACATTTTTTTACCCACGTATTTAGTTTACTTGCTTGTGTAATGCTGAATAGTTTTATATGATGATGTTCCGGTATGATTTGCCCATTAACGTTCGTTTGGTAGGTGAAAACAACAATGAACGAGAATTAGAATAATTGATGGTTACAACCAGTTCACTATAAAAAACTAAGTTTAAAGTAAGAAAAGGCTAAACAGAGATAACTTTCAATTAAGGAGAATAAATAATCCACTGACAAGCAGCGAGAGGGAGGCCGGAACGCTGTATTCCCACACAAAATCCATAAAACTTAAAAGTTTTTGTAGTAAATAATAATTTCGTGTGGGGAGTGCACCCAGGCAACACCCTCCGAGTGACGGTATTTCCAGCTGGGACCCGTAGGTGACCGTCAGCCCCGGGCATGACAGAAATGAGACCCTAGAATGGAACGGCGCTGGAATGCAAGGGCGGGGGGAAACAGGAGCACCCCGGGAAAACCCGCCGGCAAGCGGCATCGTCCAGCACGATTCCCACATGCGAAGATCCGGGAGTGAACCCGCCGGGGATCGAACCCGGATCGCCGTGGTGGGAGGCGAGCGCCCTGGCCACTACGCCACCGCTGCCCCTTTTGTAGTAAGAGGTAGAAATGCCTCAAGAAATGCCACTACCTTTTAAAACGCTGTTAAGTTACTCAAAAAGCATAACTGTTTTTTTACTTTAGGTAGGGATTTTAAACGCGTTAAATTATTTTGCGGGCGCTACTTTCATAAAGTGCTGCCGGAATGAATGGATGCACAGGCAAGTCGCAAACAAGCTGATTGAGGGCATTGCAAACTGTGCAATTAAACGTGACAGTTATAAAGTTCGTAGTTGAGCTCGTCATCCAACTGTCAAGACGTGGCCTTCGTGACAGAGCACATACGCAGTACGTACTCCGTTGATTAGCGATACTGACGTAAAGCCGTCGCCATTAGCGAAATAAAAATATCGCAAACGAATATGATATAGGCTACTAGGACTGCCAACCTGCCTGGAGCTCTTTGCTGATTACCATGAGAGCGAGCGAGCGTTAAGAGTACAGTATTCACTCAACCTTCAAATGTTCTTACAAACCTTCGTAATGAAAATGTATGACCAGAAATAAAAAATCAAAGCTAGACATGACATAGAGAACTACTTAACGAATTTTTGGATATTTGTAGGGTTTCAATTATACCTGTGTTTTCCCATGTGGGATTGAAATTATTAGATAATTAGGTCATGTTTGATTACGGTTACAGATGTGAAACTAATCACGTAAGAAAAACAAGTGGGATTTTGAAATAACAGTTAAAATGTTCCCTATGACAAGATTGGTTTTCAAATATTGACTCCGAAAATTAAGTTATGGGGGGAAATACGTGAATTAAACATGGCAAGGATACTTCCCCCTTAAGGAAGTCACTGGAATGTGAATTACAATGGCGTAACGCCTCTACGCACACAGCACTAAACTAACAACACACCGTCTGTTCATCGCGCAATGAGCAACTTTACGACTTCCAAACGCTGACCGTATCGATTGGTTCGTACAGCGAGTAGTAGGAAAGCCAGACGCTGTTGCCTCTTTCAAATACACGGTATACAGGCTGATTCTAAAATCATGGGACAAACATTGAGGGGTGGTAGAGCTCACTAAAACAAACAATTATTTTATAGGAATATATGGGCGGAAGTGACGCGTTGAGGCACAAACACAAAAATAACACATGAAATGCAACACATTGTTTATTTACAACGTCGCCGCTAAATGCCTTTTTACAGCAATGTTTATAATAATTGCTCAAAATTGCTACCACCGACAGTAATGCAAGCTTGGTAGCGTCGGTGGAGTGATTGGCGAACAGATTCAAATACGCCGGGTATTTCACGCACGTCACCATTGTCAGCCAATCACGCCATATGTAGAGGTCTCCAAGCATGCGTGACTGTTGGTGGATGCATTTCCAGCAACTGTTTTAACATTTTCTGCACGGAATCACTCGTTAAGTATGCTGCTAATGAACATTTTATGTCTCCGTTAATGTGTTATGTTTTTGTGTTTGTGCCTCAACGCGTCACTCCCGCCCATATATTCCTATACAATAATTGTTTGTTTTAGTGAGCTCTACCACCCCTCAATGTTTGTCCCGTGATTTTAGAATCAACCTGTATATGTACAGTTATCTTTACAATTTTAGAGGTAGTTACATTGCTAGATTTCCCGATTTGTGTTGATTGTGGCTGTTGTTCACCATTTTTCTTACCCGGGTTGTTGCCTTTCGCTAATTATTTAATGGTTTTATTTATTCGTAGCTTGTTCCTGGGTTCCTATCATTTTGTCGTTGGTTTCCCGAGAGTTTGTTTCCTTTGTTCTGGTTTTCTGTTTATTTTCGAAAATTCAAATAATTACCCAAGTCATATACGTAAATCCAGTCTCTGGTGATGTAGGCAATGCACAAGATCGCTTGGAATCTCTATCTCCCGAGTCGTGTAATGCGAGTAGTCTATTGGCAAGTGACCGAGGATGTTGGTCCTCGATACCAGACGGCTTCACAAGGGACGACTTTCCATTTTCATTCTAGACAAATTATGGTGCAGCGCCTTAAAACCAAACTCTCCTAATAACTCGCCTATTAGACTTAAGTCTTCCTGGCATACACGTGACTTACGGCTGACTTGGTGGTTGCTCATTAGCCTCGGTTCGATCTCGCACCTCGGTGGGCAAGAATTGTTTGGACGGGCGTTCCACTGTTGGGAGAGTGGTGAATATCACAACGGTGCGGAGGTTATTTCCGGGTGCTCCGCCCAAAGGCTGTCCATGGTAAAGTCAGCACTTCTCAAAGCCTTCTCATTTGGAATAATAGTCAATAAATACAGGATGATTCTAAAATCATGGGACAAACATTGAGGGGTGGTAGAGCTCACTAAAACAAACAATTATTGTATAGGAATATATGGGCGAGAGTGACGCGTTAAGACACAAACACAACAACATAACACATTAACGGAAACGTAAAATGTTCATTAGCAGCATACTTAACGAGTGATTCCGCGCAGAAAATGTTAAAACGGTTGCTGGAAATGCATCCACCAACAGTTACGCATGCTTGGCGACCTCTACATATGGCGTGATTGGCTGACAATGGTGGCGTGCGTGAAATACCCAGCGTATTTGAATCTGTTCGCCAATCACTCCGCCGACGCTACCAAGCTTGCATTACTGTCGGTGGTAGCAACTTTGAGCAATTATTACAAACATTGCTGTAAAAAGGCATTTAGCGGCGACGTTGTAAATAAACAATGTGTTGCATTTCATGTGTTATTTTTGTGTTTGTGCCTCAACGCGTCACTTCCGTCCATATATTCCTATACAATAATTGTTTGTTTTAGTGAGCTCTACCACCCCTCAATGTTTATCCCATGATTTTAGAATCATTCGAGTCCGGTGGAATATACACTCTGTGTACTTCTCCGCTACGTCCCGCTCCATCTCACTTGCTCCCCTTTCCATTGATAAAAACATATGGCAGCAACAGAGTGAAAACCTCAGAAGTTGCAGAGAACTGAAACTCCTCCAAACACGGTACACGGTATCGCCTCGGCATATGTCGCATACAGAATTTCCTGTGAGCAGTTCACCACAGGAAAGTTTACTTTGTCTACATTATTCTGACTCACGCACTCACATTTCGTAAAGTCGATGGTTTTACTAAATTTTTGGGGTTTGTGCATGCTACAAGGACACAAAACTTGCCACTTTTAGTGATATCTAATGCCTGCCCAATGCGGCATAGTAGTCGGCTAATACTACAAGTAAATAACGATGAAGTCAAAAGCAATGGTGTAGAATATACAGGTTTGGACGGCTCTTAACATTGGGTCTTGAGAGCCGATGAGGGTGAAGCGAGGTGAGTATAGAGACGCGCCGGAATGCAATGGCGTGGGGAAACGGGAGGCCAGCGAGAAAACTCGCGACCACGTTTCTCACATGCAAAACTCCGACAGCGACCCCGCCGGTAATCGAACCAGGCTCGCCTTGGTTGGAGGCAAGTCGTTGGTCTACAACTACGCCCCCCCCTCCCCACCAAGTAATGGTGAGTACGGTTGTCCGTTACGGCGCTACGAATAGTAATACACATAAGTAACGATGTAATCAAAATTACTGGTGAATACGGCCGTCCGATATGGCGCTATATAAAAGGTGTCACCAAAGTATAGTTACGAAATATTGCAACAGCAATCTGGGTAAAAAATAAACATGACATTGTAATATTATTGGCATTTACGACATAATATTGCAGATATCACAATTTTAGAGGTACAGCGATATCGCGATTTTGGAAATATTCCAATATGTGCGATATTTCAACATAACATTTAGAGGTTGGATATTTTTTTCCCTGATATCAATTTTTTTATATTTTGGCGCTATCGGCGTGTGCAGTGACTAACGCGAATCCCGACAAAGGATTAAGCTGTCGTACAGAATGGCAGGCAATGCCGCGCCGATGGGCATTCGCTCGTCCTTCGGCGAAGGTTATGGCAATTCACGCTGAGTCCCTCAGTTAAGCGTTAGGCACCCTTCACACTAAGGCGATATAAGATAAGCGATATATCGTAAACGATACACGACACGCGACAGGCACAGACAGATAGTTGAAATCCAAAGGGAGGCGATAAAATAGGTTCAGGGTTGCGCGATTGCACAACATATCGCAAGTGACATATCTCTCGAAGCACCACAAGCTGGTCGCTTCAGCGATTAGTATCGTACGATATTTCGGCCTGTGAACATGACGGGAAGAAGAGAAGACAAATCTCTCTTTGTCTTCCTTTCATTGAATTAGTGAAAGCTCACCAGTGTATCTGGAACTATTCCATTGCCGCATACAGTAAGACAGATGTGACGAGCTCCGCTTGGAGGGAAATTGCATCAGAAATGAAAGACACAGGTAAATACATTATTTATTAATTATGTAAGACAATAAGTAACCAAAGTGTTATATTAATCAAATATATTATAGTAATCAAAGTGTTATATTGACACATCTCCATTGTTTAGGCATTGCACCACTTGGTTTCAGAAAGTATTGACCGTTCTAATTGTTGTTTTCACTGAATGTACCGTTATCTGATAATGCTGGTAACCCAGAACACTTATTAAAATGTTGTGTAACATAACGTTCTCCTTCTCGTCTGCGTATAAAATTATGAAGCACGCATGCTGTCTTAATAGTCTGCAAAGCATTACTTCTGTTGGTATAAATTGGTCGGTCAAATACGCGACATTTTGACGTTAGCATTCCAAAACTGCATTCCACACTTTTTATGCCTCTTGAAAGTCGAAAATTGAACATTCTTCTGGCATCATTTAATACTATTTTTGGAAAGGGCCGCATTATATGATTCTGGAGAGGGAATGCCTCATCTGCCACAAAGTAGAACGGAAAAGGATTGTCATTTGCCTCGCCTGGCAAGGGAGTTGCTTCTGGTATTTTCAATTTACTATCCTACAATAATTTTCCGATTGTTGATTTGCGAAACACAGCACCGTCACTATTCCGTCCATAGTCTCCAACATCTATTGCAGTGGACATTCCATCTGCGTCAGACAAAGCCATTAGAACTATTGAAAAGAACCTTTTATAATTATAATCTGTGGATCCTCTATTAGGGGAACACTGAATGCGGAAATGTTTGCCGTCAAGAGAACCAATACAGTTAGGTAAATTCCATAACTCATAACAACGTTTTGATATTTGCTTCCAAGTTTCCTCCGTTGGTTGTGGCATATACAGCGGTTGTAAGTGGGACCATATAGCAGCACAAGTCGAATGAACAATAGAACTGATAGTTGATTTACCTCTGTAAAATTGCAAGGAAAGATCTTGAAAACTACTTCCAGTAACTAGATACCTGAAAAAATAATGCATTAAATTAATTGAAGGTTTTAAATCGTAAATTGATTTAAAATTAGTTTTTTACTTAATTTTGTTGTGTAATAAACGTGTTTTCATTTTAATACGCAACAGTTTTAAATAAATCCTATTGATGTCTACTTTTTTTAAATTTTGTTTCAGAAAAGAACTGTCGAGAACGGTGGAAGAACATCAGAACAGCATATGTGCGATCGCTGAAACCACCAAAGTCTGGGGCTAGTCAGAATTCAAAGAAAAGTTATTATCTGACTGAGCATTTAGCTTTTCTGCAACCATACTTGAAAGGAGGAGATACGTCCGGCAATCTTCACGTTGAAGATACTGCAGTGGAGGAGTCCGATACTAATCAAAATGACGGAAGTGACATTTCTTGAAGAGGAAATGCCTGGTGAAGCTTCTTCCGTGCAATTTATCGAAAAAACCCGCTCGTAATATCAGCTCACGTCGAACATATAAAAAACGAAAGGGAAACGACCAAGTCGACGATGCTTTTGTAGAATGGATGAACACGAAAAAATCTGTTAATAAAAGTCACCAAGATGCTGAACAGCATTTCCTTCTTTCTCTTTTAACTTATCTGGAAAACCTTAGCTTGCGTCGTAAGAGGACTTTCAAAATACAAACAATGTCTGTCTTACAGAAGTTGTTAGAGGAGGACGAACGAGAGAAAGTGGAATCCAGTATTTCAGTTGCTTCCAGCCCTTCTGTACGGAGTTCGTCATCCCATCATGACACCTTACAAACTCAGTCTCACATGAGCAATATTGCAACGATTTCGGAATCCAATTCGATTATCCCACAGCCGCAAGAAAGTGAAACTGATTGGGCCATTTTGTAACAAATTATGAAAATAAACCTGCTAAATTTTATTAATACTGCTGTTTATATTCATAGCTACTTAACTTATAGTAATCAGAAGTTTTTCATCTGGGGAAATAGCCTTCCTGAAGTGTGTATCTTTTTTTTCAAGGGTTCGTGACACTAGGCTTTTCAGAAAATGAAAGTTTTCAGGATTCATTCGATAAAACTCCCTGAATTTTGATTCACGTTGAGACAGCTCTCGAGAAACAACAGCCGAGCTATGGTGCACGTTGGTAAGATTGCAGGGATGTACCCAGTATTTTCTTTTTCTTATCGTTCTACGCCTGAACCAATAAGCCACTATAACGCCTTCCTCACTTGAGCTCATTTTTGTAACTCTAGTTGTGAGAATTGTGTTCCCACCACATTTTTATCGCCCAGGTCGTGCCGATTTACCGCCCGCTGTCACGAACCTTCCTGGCAATATACCGTCGCGATATATTCCGTACGATATATCGCTTATCTTATATCGCCCTAGTGTGAACGGCGCCTTAAGGTTTCCTGCTAGACATCTTCATGTGCATTCAACGTTCGCTTATGCTGATCGGCGATCTAAAATCACGTGTGGTTTAATTATTTTTTCTGTTTATACACGTGATACGAACAGTCACTTTGCGGCAAGTTACTTGCACCCGTCCGTAATTTCATTTAGCGAAAACCGCATTTCGTGATCTGCGACCGTTCCGGAAATGTTGGGGGTGTCTACGTTAGGCGGACCATCCTGTATGCGTGTATATATGATTCAGGATGAAGTGAACCTTCTTGAAATCAACCTATAAAANTTTCTGTTTATACACGTGATACGAACAGTCACTTTGCGGCAAGTTACTTGCACCCGTCCGTAATTTCATTTAGCGAAAACCGCATTTCGTGATCTGCGACCGTTCCGGAAATGTTGGGGGTGTCCACGTTAGGCGGACCATCCTGTATGCGTGTATATATGATTCAGGATGAAGTGAACCTTCTTGAAATCAACCTATAAAAATCACTGCCCGTAACTGCGTATGTTTTAACTTAAGTAAGCAATGACAGCATCACTCACAGTTACGGCGGCAGCGAATTACGAGAAGTAGTTAGGTTTTTTAACGTCTTACTANAAATCACTGCCCGTAACTGCGTATGTTTTAACTTAAGTAAGCAATGACAGCATCACTCACAGTTACGGCGGCAGCGAATTACGAGAAGTAGTTAGGTTTTTTAACGTCTTACTAGCCGTAATGTTAAAAGTTTACGTCACCTGTAATTCAGTTTCTTATTGATGTTACAAAATGTACAGCTATAAATTTGTTAATATATACTTATTTGCCGAAGAACGTCACGTATTTTGACGTCTTGCGAAGCTTCCCCTCTGCTTGGCCATACTGTTTAACAGACTTAACTTAGCTGTAATTCTTTCCCTTCATCTGTAACGATGGATTTCACCACATCTGTTATTTCCTCGTATACAAACTACAGTCAAGCAGTGAATTACCTAACACCACCCTACCAATGCCGTACTGGGTGGTGGTGAACCATTTCCGAACATATTCCTGTAACTGTAACATTTTTTTAAACCCATACAGTTTTTATTCAAACATTTCATTTACGTAATGAACGCTAAATTCAAAACCACCTACATAATTTACTATGCTATTCGCGGGTAAAGTGAGCACTTTTAAAAGGCCTCTCATTTAGAATTTTTATTTTAACCTTGGGCGTAAACTTCCGAGTGCGGTGGAATATATACACTGTGTTTATTACTTACATGCCAATATTTTATTTAAAAAAGTGGCTAACGGATAAAAAAAAAAAGGTTGAAAGGAAAAAGTAACTACAGCCTCAGGCTGTTCACTTTACCGTGAACAGCTTATGATTATTAGGAAAATGTTTTACAATCTCTATGACCTGGCATTTGCAGTAACGTTTATTTTGCTCAACTTTTGAGCACGCACAATCTCATTACGTGCTTTTATGCTTGGATAAATGCTCGTTGTCGTTATCTCCAAATGCGCGCGCGCTCTGTGTAGTCAGAACTAGCTCACAGGGATGATCATTCTTACAGTCGCACCCAACTAAATCACACCTCCCCTCGTAGGGCCTTTGATTGAGGAACCCGTAGAATCGGCGGCAGAACTCGGGTACTGATTACAGCGGAGAGAAGGCGGGACAGTATAGGCTGCAGGGACAAGAGGGGGGATTGGGGAGAGGGAATGGGGAGTTTCCCGAACAAACATCCCGCGGTTAGAATAACTCTGACTCGAGGAAGCCGCATCGTAACCGCGAGAATCCGGCATCGTGTAATGTGCACCCAGAACGTGTTCACACTTTTGTGGATTGGAGCGTCTAAAATATCAATTCATAAAAGCCTATCGCAATTGATTGATGTCTCGTAAAAATCATTTTGACGTCTAAATTGTTATACTTAATACGCAATTCGTTAGAAACATTTTCAGGAAGAAACTATTGCGACAGTGGTAGTTAAGATCATAAACTTCCCATATGGTGCTTAATTAATGAAATTAAAATTAATTTAATTGTGTAATGACATCCGCAAAACTCATGTTTAAAATCCGGAGGTACAATGACATGACTCAGACGATAGGAACTGAATCACGAGGTCTGATGCCGATATGGGACAGGAACGAACTGCGTAACTAATATCAGAAAACTGGTTAGGGGATACACCAAAACCGAGAAAATCCCTAATTTATTTACCGTCAGCCAAAACTTTAAACACATGCAGGCCCTCTGCGATTGGCAAACACATTACTTGTCACGTTCCCCTAGAACTACGGTACATCTCTAAACCCCGTTATAATACAGGGGAGGAATAACGTAAAAGCTAAGCGGANACGTTCCCCTAGAACTACGGTACATCTCTAAACCCCGTTATAATACAGGGGAGGAATAACGTAAAAGCTAAGCGGATCCAGAGTATAAAAACAGCTAAAGCAAGCATATTAGCCAATGAACACACACAATAGTGGCTATAATTTTTAACCTTCATCGTTCAACATACGAGCTACTACAACATTTCATGAGCATACAGGTGTTATAACATTAAAGGCGTATTAACAACTCTTATATAATATTCTCCCAGAAACAAATATCTGTTCCAAATGTNAGGTGTTATAACATTAAAGGCGTATTAACAACTCTTATATAATATTCTCCCAGAAACAAATATCTGTTCCAAATGTGAGTAACGTAATGTTACATTGCCTATGCCAATTTGGTTATCATTTTAAAAAAGTCCAATACACATCCTCATCCTTGATTCTGGCAATTGATTCAGTAATAAAAGTATGAATTATTGTAATTTATACCTCAACTCCGTGAACTTCTTTATGGACTCAATGTCCAACACACTAAACACAGCCGTTGACTACGGAGATGTAATAGAGTTCATGATAACGCCATTATTATGATTTTAAAGTTAAAACGGCATTGTTATAACTTGGGAATCATTCTTTCACTGCTAATAAATCAATGTAATTTTTTACTTTTGACTCTTAATTTCGTACTTTGCAGAGAGCATAGAGTTGAATGGTAACAATTTGTCAAATTTTATTGCATATGTTTTTATTCTAGTAAATCCCTCACAGCTATCATTACTGACTCAATTTTTTTTAAAGATAAAACGAAATAGCTTTTCCATTGAACTGTTGAATAAAACATTATGTTCAATAGTTTTTTTTCTTCAATTTCTGCTTGTCCACGGAATTTGTGGCTAGATGCACACAAAAACAGATTCAAGAGAGTGTATCTGAAACATGCGTATTTTGTTTATTTTATTTATGTAATATAAATCTGCATTTTGTTAAATTATCTAAGCATAAAGCATTTTTAAATTAAATTCAAAGAAATGTAAATTAAAGTAATTGCAATACATGGCACTGCAATGAGTTATAGTCCATGGAGTTGTTGGTATTCAAACAACTTTCAGTGTTCAATTCTGTTATTGTCTATATCATTATTTTCTGGAAGGGGTCTCAATATATACCTAATTTAATCGTAAGAAAAAGTTAAAATTTACTTTACTTCAAAAAATACGTTTAAGATAAGTAGTCTCTCAAATTATCTCTTCTGCTGAGAATGTCGCCTATAAAATGGTGTTAAATGTCAAATTGGGTCTAACAATGCAGTAATCTCTCAAAAGCCAGCATTGGGGTATTTTGAGAAACCTTTTTTTTTGGGCGGCCGATGGTGAAAAGAGGTGAGAATGGAGCGGTGCCGGAATGCAAGGGCGAGGAAAACGGGAGATCCCGAGAAAACAAGCCGACCAGCGGCATCGTCCGGCACGATTCCCACTTCGCGGAAAACCGGGAGTGACCCGGCCGGGGATTGAACCCTGTTCGCCTTGGTGGGGCAGCCTAACCGCTCAGGCACCGCGGCCCCCGTGACGAGAACAACTGCACTGGCATTGGTCGTGATCCTGCGGTCCATTTCGCGCACGGTCCTACTCTCATCCGAAATCAATAACTACGACGAAAAGACACTTCCAACGAAGAACCGATACAAAACGGGCACGGCATTTTAAACCTGCCCCCATGACGAGAGATATTCAGTTCCCTTCGATAGTGAACTATTTTACATACCTGATCTCTCGTACTTCTGAACCGTTACCCTACTAGACACCCTTTCAAAAAGACACGGTTTCACAGCAAACCAATAACTTGTTACGGCTGCTCTAACTTTGCAAGAGGCAAATATTAGATAATAATTTTTAGTTAAAGATTTTGCTAATAATTTGCTAAAAATTTACTTTCACTTAACTCTTAGATTTAGCGTCAGTCCGTGCTTCACATTTCGTATTCGTAATATCGAGTGTGTGTCGGTGTATGTGTACGTAAATACATAATACGTAACCACATAATACACACAAAATATATATGTACATTTATACATATCCACAATTTGTATATGTACACTTATATACGTATACACATAAACAAACAATATATTTACGAGGCGAGGAAACCCCAACACGTGGCTTACCTGCCTTCTACCTCGTCAGTAATCTCATGTCCTCCAGTGTTAACTTCTCAGTATATTAACTCTCACACTTACATCTAAACTTCGAGATGCGATTTAATCCTACTATAGACATGTTTAAAAATGGCAATATGCAATCATCATGTTAAAAGAAAACATTTTAAAAATAATTCGACCTTAAATTTTTTTTGTCTTCTAAACTATCATGTTCCCCCACATACTGATGTGTGTGTGTGTTTTATGGTCGTGATGAAAACCGTGCACATCTACTACAAGTCACAACCGCCGCAATTGAGTAGTTCCTCTATTGCCCGCCGACAGCAGCAATGGCACACTCACTATCAGTCTGTTGGCTTCAGATACGCCCCCCCCCTCCTCTCCCCTTTTCCTAGGTCCTCGTGACGTAACCGTAAAAAGGCGAGGATCTAAATAGTCGCGAAGAGCGACTGACACGTGCAAATTGATACGTCCAATTTGCGCTCAGCGGAGCCCCGGTTTCCGCAGCAAACTTCTTCGATCCGGCTATAACCGGCTGCGTCCGACGAGTAACGAGCGCTTGTTTGATCGAAACCTGGAGAAAGTTCCCGCGGGCCGAGGATGCTGCAGAGCACTGTAGTTACAGCTGGCTCGTGTTAATACAACACTTACGAAACAACGTCTGAAAAATAACCTCTACTTGCGTAGGCCGTTCACGGTAAAGTGAGCACTTCTGAGGCCCTAATTACTTTTTTATTTCAGCCATTTTTTTTTTAGCCTTTAACCACATTTTAAAATGTATGTAAGTAATAAACACAGTGTGTATATTCCACCGCACTAAGGCTAAAAAAATATATTTATTGACTGTTACTCCAAATGTGAGGACTTTCAAAAGTACTTACCGCGAATGGCCTATATCTACGTGTGCTCCGAAGTAAAGACTGATAGGGTAAAATGTTAGCAACCAACTAGGAAACATAGTAGCACTACGTCTTAAACTGTAACGTTTAACCTGATGCACACAAACTGATGACAGTACGATCATTGTAAGCGTAACAAAGGCCATGGGCTAATACTACTGCTGCGCATTTTACTATCTGCTCATAAATAGTTCTCAAAAATGTACCAACAATAACATAAACATCTTCAAGCTACACAACAATAGGGAATTACTTCCGATTTACAGTCGACGTAATACTCGAGTGTGCATTTTACTCGTCTGCAGCATATTTCGTGTGTCGTTAGTCCCCCCCCCCCCCCNGTTGGAGGAGGGGAGAAGGGATCCAACTCTTCGCCGTCCAACACGTCACGTCGACGTCGACGCAGACCGCGTCGTGACGGCGGTGCGACGGACCGTTTACCTGCTGCGAGCGTCGTCCTGCCGAAACCACCCGTCATAGCCCGCGGAGAGTTCTGCGCCGACACTGACCACCGACCACTTGGCGCGCCGAGAGCCGTGCCCCGCGATAACGAGCCTTGACCTTCGCCTCAGCTGGCCAGCACGTGCCCGCCGTCGTCTCCGAGCGACCATCCCGTCCGTTCGCGCAGTCTCTCCGCCGAGACCAAGTATCCCGCCTCCTTTCCACTATACGCTGTTCGCCGTGAAAAGAGCACTTCCCAAAGCCCTTTCAATTGGGATGATAGCCAATACGTTAACTTCCTAGTGCGGTGGAATACACACACTGTGTTCATTACTTACATGGCAACAGCCTATATATACCAACGCGTGCCTCACATTCGTTAGGGCAGCGTTTTCCCATGCGTCGTGGGTTCAAAGGCCGTGTTCTCGCGCTAATCGTCGAGTGATGTGTCGCACTGTGGTCTGTACCCGCTGTTACCGACAGAACTAGCCCACGGCGACACCTGTCATGGATACATCGCACGCCACGTATGCGTGAACTCACCGTACACTCTCGACACGGTAAGGAAATCCCATCGTCGGCTCGACTTCAGTGATGAGTGTCTCGTACGCTTGTCCCCAACGACTCGGCCACGCTCAAATGCACCTAGATCTCGTGTCTTCCCCGTTATACTCTCAGACAGTCAGCACATGGTCTGACGACATCCCAATCATGCGAGGCTGGACACTACTCAATGCGACGGGGCGGCCAATGCCGTTTCGGCACGTGTGTGTCATTTAATTGCTCATGAATATGCACTGTACATGGAGTTGCCTTTACTGTTGTCTTCTATGCTTTATTAAGACTATGCTTTATTAAGACACCGAGGTCTCAATCAGCGGATGGAGGGCAGTTTGGCGGAAGTTTTAGCGGATTTTGTGCAAGGCGAATTTGTTTCGAACACATTTCTTGTCCACTTCATAATAGCAGCAGTCTTGTATTACAATATTGTGGTACTTTTGTGCGGGCTTTCGTTCATTCTTATCGCCAAGTAAGAATGCGCACGTTTACTTCGGTTGTTTACTCAGCAGAGACCACTTGGGTGAAATACCTACAATTAAGAAAATGAAATGCTAATTATTTGATGTGAAATGTTTCAGCAGCGCTTCAGGAATCCATACAAGTGCTGCGACACCTGCTTTAACAAATACAGCCACTTACTGCCTGATTTCTATCTTTAGGTACTTTCGAACAAGGTGGCCAATTGTCGGAAGCTATCCCGGACAGCTTGGTGCCGGGAGTTCACCTTCACAGACGTGCGAGGACAGAGGCGTTCAATGCTGCCAACCAAGTCCAACCATACAAACGTACTATTCTGAGGGAAACGCAGCAAACTGTAAAACGTGAAAGGTACTCTTGCTGCGTCTAGGACAACGGGGAAATGGCTAACCAACCTCACAAAACAACGACTATCTCAAGCTCGACAAATCGATTCACGAAATGACTGCGAGGGAAAATAGATTAAGATCGTATTTGACGACGAATCAAGCGAAAGAAGGTACTCGGAATTTTTTTTTACTGCTTTCCGAACTCAACAAACGTTGTACACTTACAAGCAAGCTTACAAAAAGTACACGAGCTTCCTATCAGAACATATTTTAAAAAATGAAGAACTCGCAGAACACTGGGGGTTTTGTGACTTATTTTAAACTTTTTTATTTTTAGTGTTACAAAAATATATTTGGCAACTAGTTTCTAAATAGTTTCTGGTACAAAAATGTATAAAACATTTTGCAGTGCAAATGAGACACACGCTAAATGGGACTCAAAGCCGCCACATTTCCCACGCGCAGTACATCCGGACTCGCTTGGCCTGAGAGACGGGCACAATACCGTCCATAGACATTCTGACGGAACACAAGTGTGTCGGAAACATTACAATCGTCGCTCATCGAGCTTCCGGAACAGCCGCAAATAGCGATCATGTCAGTAAGAATAATACGCCGACCTCCGTACGCGGGTGGAATTGCACCTTCCTTATAATGACCCTGCGCTAAAGTCTTAAGCTATCACGAAGGAGAAACACAACTACGGCATTTGCGTTATGTTGGCGGTATCCTGGCCACCTTGTGTTGATTTACGTATCTTGTACCTAACTTTCAAGATTTAATATTAAAATTCAAACATTATTGTATTATACAGAACTACTTTACAGAATCCCTGAAACCACAATGCACTGATTTCAGCCTATTTTCTCATGTGAGACTGAAAAATAATAATATAGTAATAAATAGTTTATATTTGCTACGGTAACAGATGCAATAAAAACAACATGGGCTTAAATATTTATAATAAGATATGCTCTGACATTTCGTTTTCAAATATGTTATCTGAGAAATGAGCTGCGGTGAAACAAATGTAAATCCAAGATGGAAGGGTTACCACACCCCTAAGTTCCGAGCTTCATTGTTGATATTTCTTGCAACAAAAATATTCACGAAAAGTTTCCGTTTCAGCCATTTTCACTTCCAGATAAAATTGTAACTGAAACCGCGAACCCGGCATTACATAATACTGTATTATAGGGGAGATCCCGTGGGAAAAATGTATCCTTGTAATGACCTGCCTTTCCCTAAGTTCTGTACTTCCGTTTCGAACCACGCAAAAGAACCTTTTGTCGACAATAGGGGCTATCAATGAGCGGCATATGAACGTAAGCCACGTGTTTTAAACGAGGCTGGCATGTTTGTTATTCACAACTAACATAAGGAAACCATGCATGTCAGTGGCAGACGATTGCAAACAAAAAAAACTTAATGTGTACATTTCAGTACAGGCTGTTCACGGTAAACTGAACACTTTTGAGGCCCTATAATTACTTTTATCCAATCAACTATTTTTCATCCTTCAACCACTTTTTAAAATAAATATTGCCATATAAATAATAAACGCAGTGTATATATTCAACCGGACTAGATAGTTAACGTCTACAGGCTACAATAAAATATTAGTTTCAACTATTGTTCCAAATGAGTGGGCTTCAAAAAGTGCTCACTTTACCGTGAATAGCCTACAACATTTTTTCATATATCCCTTTTCAGCATTTTCTACCGCAAAACAATTTTTCGATTATTATTAACGTCAATTGTAAAATAAAAAAATAAAAAAAATTACGACTGCTCTTTCCTTATTTTCACATTCTGATTTTTAATAACTTGTACAAAGAAATAAACATATATTTAGGGGGAGCATTTACGTATTTAACTGGAGTTCAGCATAATAAGAGTTGCCAGCACTGCCGAGGTTGGGTTCGAGCTAGTAACCTCCAGTACCACGGCAACAAGGCAGGCCGGCCAACCCTACTACGCTCAGCTATCTGGAGAATCATTTCTTCACTTCACAGTGAGGGACTGCTTCTTCCCTATCTTATCGAACCTTAACAGCGTTCAGACCCGACCAAATTTTCCATTCCGGATTTTTCCATCCGGCGGTGGTTACGCTAGCTTCAGCTTCGCTCCGTCGCAAGTAACGATGATTAAATAAAACATTCAAAGTGCGTGTGCATGTCTAAGTTTATAATCTTAAGAGCGCTTAGAAAAAAAAGAAATGAAAGAAAAAAAATTAACAAATTTATATTAGTTAAGAAATAGTTTACGCATGGTTAATTTATCACATAGCCATGCATGATTGTTAACAAATAAATATTTATATTTCTTAAACTTTGAAATATTATTACTTAAATATAAAAATCGCTGTATGAAATAGTAAAATAAAACAAGTATCGGTTTTGGCGCTTCTTTTAGTGTGTTAGCTATTTACAGTGTTTGTTAGTGCAGGCTAAAACTTGAGTACTATTATTACCGATATGTAATTTATTATTGGAATAATAATAATAATGGCGCATGGGGAGTGCACCCAGGGCAAGGCAACACCCTCCGAAGTGACGGTCTTTCCAGCTGGGACCCGTAGGTGACCGTCATTCCCGAGCATGACAGAAATGAAACCCTAGAATGGAGCGGCGCTGGAATGTTTAAATTGTACAGATGCAAAATATTTATTAAAATGTAGAAACATTCCAAATTTGTTTACTATTTTCAATTAGCTGGAATATGTGCTAAAAAAAATTTAAAATTATAGTAATGTAGGCCGTAATTTCCCGAAGAAATTCTTAACAAAATTACTACTGTTACAGCTTAAATCTGGATCAATTAGTACACAATTATTCATAAGTTTACCTGCATCATAGCCATAATGCGCTGATATTTGCTCACGGCACATTTTATTTTCAAGCTCCCTACATTACAGATCTTTAAGGAAGCCATGAATCTGTGTAAATTCAGTTACTCCCAACCCTGGTTTGCGAATACGTCAAATGAGCAGGGGAGTAAATAAGCAACAACTACATCATGCGCTTGCACAGCATATGTCTAACAACTCATGTGAAAAGACATAGCTGCAAATACAATCGTCGCTAAAAATTCTGAACCATCAGAATATACACGAAAGTTGCTTGTGAAGCTGCTCATTCTGATTGGCGCTATCTGTTGACCTGCAGCCAACCTAGCGACAGACATTCACGGGTTACACGAATATGTTGTATCGCATAAGTTGTATCCCCGAGGGAACAATTTCCCACGTAGCATGCTCATGGAACACGCAAATTTTCGCGCTGTTTGTCAGTGAAAAAGCACGTTGGGTAATTCCTGTGCATATCCTCCCCTCCGCCAGGCAGTAACAATTTTCAGGCATGCTAAGTTCTCAGATCTGGGCAATAAGAAACATTTTTCTTTAGTTTTCTGTACGTTAGTATAGCATCATACGCCGTAAACTTGCAATAAAAAGTTTATGGAAAAATATTTAATTTATTAATATATGTCATTTGTAGCATTTTCCACGGTGGTTACGAATGAATAAACGAACAGAATAAATCTAACAGAGTTATGTATTAGAATATGTATATGGAAACCACATTAGCTCGCAATGTTTGTGATGGATAGATTGAGCTTGGTCCTAACATTCAGTATGAACTTTTCATGTATAATACACTAATAATTACTTCTCTGGAAACTTATTGTAAAAATAAGAATGGCTTACTTTCTATTTGTCTGTATTAACGACTCGTCACACAATCTGACAAAGGAAATAATAATTACGACAATAAGTTACAAAGCGTCATTCAAAATTAAACTCTGGCTTAAACACCGTTTGTTATACAAACTTTCGAATAAGAGTGGCATTGTATAAAAGGAATTTTAATTCACTGCACACAGTTTTTGATCTAACATAAATAACAAAACCTATATCAACGCACATGTCAACCATTATAAGTACAAACAAATACCGTAGTACTGTATGTAACAAATATCCCATTTATAGTACACGAAGAAAATCGCACAGTCGTCGTTACGAAGCAGACAAGAATCTTGAATAAAGAAATGTAATTTCATCTTAATTTACCACGTAGCTCAGAATGCCATCAGTACCGATCAAAATGCGGATAATGCAATCTTACTGAGTCATAGATCTAGTTATGTCTTGGTGTGTAGCACTATGTTATTCATCGTGTAGGAAAAAGAATAAAGGTTTCTCCATGCTAAAAAAATGACATTTTTATGAAGGCTCTTTTTGTGCTCGTGAGTAGTTCCTTCAGCAGAATTTCGCTTAATTTAGACCTACTTTGTGAATTATGACGGCAGGGATTTGCATAAGATGTTACGGTTACAGGCATGTCAAAGAATTAGTTCATTTAAATTGGTATTTGGACAGCGCTAATGTACTTAGTGGCATCACGGATGAGCAGAAATACGTTTCTACTTGAGGAAGGATTCGGACACGGCCATAGCATCGCCCTCAAAGCACGCATGTTTACGCAGTCAGGAGAGTATAAATTTATGAGCTGCATGGCTTGGCTTCAGAGACCGTCAGCAGGGCAGCACACAAACCTACCCCCACCCCCTTTTTTTNCGCTCCCTCCCTGTAAGTCTCTCTCTCTCTCTCCCTCCCTGTACGTCTCTCTACCTATCTCTCTCTCTCTCGCTCCCTCCCTGTAAGTCTCTCTCTCTCTCTCCCTCCCTGTACGTCTCTCTACCTATCTCTCTCTCTCTCGCTCCCTCCCTGTAAGTCTCTCTCCCTATCTCTCTCTCTCTCTCGCCTCGCTCTAACTCCCCCCCACCTTGCCGGCCATGCTCTTCGTCATCCACCCTATACATCCCAATCCCCGGGTACCTCAAGGAAAGACGTGCAGATATTTCCAACTCCCAAGGACTTGAGGAACTCTGCACGACGGGACAGAGAGAAGAAGAAGAATACTTCGCCATCGATGACGGAATGCTTCTACTGTATGGNAGGAACTCTGCACGACGGGACAGAGAGAAGAAGAAGAATACTTCGCCATCGATGACGGAATGCTTCTACTGTATGGAAGGAGATGTAATATTTGCATACGCCCTGAGGTCAGAACCCACTCCCCCTACAAAAAATGGCAATACAAAACAAACCAGACGAACATAAGCCACCGGCAATCTTCAAAATTAATAAACTAAATAAACCTCAAATATTAAAAGTTATAACATCACCCTCACTAATTCTACATTAATAACTGATAAATAAACAACGATAAACAAATTCTAATAAATCTCAACCTAATGAAATTCTAATTAAATTAGGACTCGCTTTTCAGCGATTGATTACAATACTGCAACACTGTAATAATGTAAGGAATATTAACAACAAATACCGCCAAACAACGTGCCAGGACGACATAAAGTCGAGCGGGTAATTTATATATTAACACTGGTCTTGCAAGTTATCTTTTAAATTAGTTCTTCCCTCGATTCTTCGGACGAGCGCAACGACAAATACGTTTATAAATATATTCTATCTTGTAGACATGATTAAAGCGAAAAGTATGCCGATAAATTAATAGTCACTTATTTTACAAAAAATTAAGAGTATTTTAAAGATCACGAATAAAGGTAGGTCGAGGGTTGAGCTTTTTTGAATTAAATAACCCTGAATCTCGTCGAATACATCTCCAGAAAGAGAAGCGATAAGGCACAGGAGTGCAGCAAAAGCTTCTTGAAACACCACTTTCACATATTTTACGCGAAACTACTGAAAAGGAGATTTTTCCACAGCTCACTAACACTAATACAAATGCAACAACAAATAACCAGAAAAGGGCAATATTTTTTCAACTGCAGAGTAAGATGAATCTGAAACTAAATTGAACATATCAAATCTTACAAAATAACATTTACGTAAAAGTGTCGTCAAAATATGTCTGAGAGAATTAGGTTTTAAATTTAAAACAGAAACCTCGGAAAATAGAAGAAAAAAAGCTAAGAGGAGGGGGGGGGGAGGGTTTAGCCAGGAGGGCTTCCTTTTTTTTTTATGTCCCGAAACTTTATCGTGTCTGTAACCAACTGCAAGGAACATAAAGGTTTAAAAACCTTTTTTGCTGATTGTATCCCAGAGTATAGTCCATTCATGGTTACTTCCAACTTTTCTGAAGTCCTGCTAAAGTTCTACTTCCAGGATATTCCTACGCCTTAAGAAAACACAACTTAATCGAGTCTAGAAAATTACACCAAAGGGACTGCGCACAGCATTCGCATGCACTCAGTTTAATGACATATTGCATAAGAACTATTTGTTACTAAGACACTACCAACACACCTATTTTCTTCCTGTTCTTATTCACATTAATTATAAATAAAATATTACAATTTATAAGCAAAATATGAATCATATTTCAAATTAACCAAAAATACGACAGTTTTATGTCAACGCAAGTATAAAAGTTTGGTGAAACGTGGAATATTTAAGAAACAACGAAACACTTATATACGCATGCGGTGATATTTCAAAGGTTTGATCAAAAAAGTGCGAAGAAACCGCGAACAGACTACACGTGTTCACGGCACACTAGGACGGAGGTTGAGCGCGGTCATTTCGCCGGCTACGTCCGCTTTATCGACACTCCCCACGAACTCCCGCTCACGCCAGACACACCTCCGTGATTCACCAACCGTCACCAATCGCAGACTCGGGTAATGCTGCGACCGGAGAAACTGAACTTACCGTGGATATCGTCTTCCGGAGCGGCATCGTCTTCGTACCACGTTGGACGTTGCCCTAAGGATGTTCGCACACAGTCACAACACTTAGTTTCTAAGTTGTGTGCAAGGCGCACGAGAGGTGTCTGCGTACATCTCTCTCAGGCGAAGGCGAGAGTGCAAACTGTTCAAACTTTTACAAACTTGCAACTACCGGGGCTAAAAGCATCGTCTCCATTCTTACATAAAACAACAACAAACCCATTACGAGTTGATTAACTCGCCGATTCAGCGCTGACTTCAGCAAAACCTCTTTATAAGCATAATTAACTAAATTATACAAATTTCTTTCACATATCGCAATGCACTCAACAGCTGGTTCCGTCAGCGCCGATGCAGGTGAAGTGAGGTGGAGATGGAGCAGCGGCACGATGCACCAGAGGGCGAAACGGAAGCGCCCTGAGAAAATACACATGGCAATGTCCGCGAGGAGTGGACTCGCATGGAACTAAACCCGGTTTCTCCGCGGTGGAAGGCGAGTACTCTGTTTACTAAACCACCGCGGTTCCCTCATTTCCTCGTGCATCGGAAGCTTAACAGTAATTTTACATAATGGGCGAATAACTGGGAAGGAACTGCAATAGGAGACCACTAAGGAACGCTATAGCAGTGCAGCCGGCCTGGATCGAACCCAGGACCAAATACGTTCTTTCATGCGCAGATGTTTTTTTTCCTGCATGAGGAATACGGCGATAACGCACATGAAAGTTGATAACTACGACGTGTGTGCTTGGCCCCCACGGGAGCGCTAATCTCTCTCTGATAAAGACTTCTCGCATGCGATGTACGGTCATCTCTTCCGTTTTCCTTTCATATCAGTTCCGCCGCTGCTCCATTCCAGCCTGAAAACTACGTATGTATTCAATTCCGCAGGCTGACCGAAAACAAAAGGTCTGTCTGTCATGGGCGGAAAAAAACGGAAACTTTTGTTAAAATACGAAAATGTAGTTAGAAATTGTGACTTCCATATTTAAAATAAGCGTTTCCTCTGTATGTTGTGTAGCTTGAAATGTCGGGAACGAACAGAACAGTGCCGACACTAGACTAAGTGTTCTTCGTCGATGTAACAGGAAAATAAGTTCATGCAGCAGTCAGTACAGCATCACCACTTATACCAATAACTTCTCCAAGTATCGAAAGTTGGCACACCCTATACATGTCCCTGCAAATCATACAGTCAAGCTCCTTTGCGCGTCTGCTGTTGCATCAGCCAGCTACGTGTATAACCCGAGACACGTCCACTGAAACTCAAATATACTTTCGTCGTGAGATTGCAGATTTTTACAAATTTGGTGACATTCAAAGCGGTGTTTTAGTGTGAACTCATGTGATGGGCCAAACATTTCGGCGATGTGAAGGCACGGTTTGGATTTTAACGTTCGACCTTGTCAAGAGTGTCGGTAAAACTTGTAAGTAAAAGAGCGCGGTGTCCTTCGAAGAAATGGATGAACGTGGCAATGGTCAATATATCTTGCAGGTTATTTTTTATGGAGGCGCATTGGATACCATACTTAATTTATTGGTTTTTCGCCGAAAGCCGAAACTCCCATTTCAGAATTTGCATTTTTAGCCTAGAGGCAATAAAAAAAAGACCATGCCTTCCAGAACAAGAAATAGTTACCGAATGATTCCCTACAGCAACTGTCACAACTTGGTGCACAACCCGCCTTTCAAATACTTCTGCTACGCAAACAACATAGATATATACATATATATCCCCCCCCCCCAAATTTCCCATCATAAGACACCATCGGCACTTCAAAAATTCACCTATCCACATGCATGAGACCTCTGAGACAGAGGAGGCTGAATGCTTCATTTTCATATCACGTGGCTCGGTTTCCGAACCCTATGTAAGCTACGACATAGCAACCAAGTGTAGGCGTGAGTTTAGTTTAGGTTACAGGTGGTTCACGTTAATCAGGAACTTTTCAAGAACCCTGCAAAGCTGTTTCTTTCTAGCCCCTGTAATTCTTCCTCCACGTGTTGATTAACCACTGCCACTGGTATGGTCTAATTATCAGCATCCAAGCTTCGATCAGGCGACTGCACGCCACATAATGTAAATACATTTCGTACAAATTAGGACACTAATTATTACTCTCGTATGCAAAACAGAAAGACGCCGGTTCCAGTGGACATCATGATACATCATACACTGAATAAGGAGGTTGATTTCAGATGCGAACCGGCCATACCTTAACGGCTAGCCTCTTGCCCCCCCCCCNTGGCTTTCCAGCATATAGGGAATGACTGGGATGTACGCGTGCAAAGGATAGAATCCACATGCAAGGTTGAGAGAGCGTCTCGTTCTTAGATTGCAGCGTGCGGTGTAATGGACATTCGCTCTCTCTTTCCAATACTCGATCTCTGTCGTTAAGGCGCCCGTCTACCTGGCGCTTGAACTGCGTTGCAGAGTGTTCCAAATACACGTTTTTCAACGAAATTATTAAGCGTGCGTCCAACGTGCTGATCTATGAAAAGAACACACACTTCAGACGAGAGCTGTTAAGAAGTACTTTCAAATTTCACGTACGTTAGAAACATCAATTCAGAGTACTCCAAAACCGCTAAAAACGGCCTTTCCAAGGCGCTGTAGCTTAAAATGCAGGCATCAAATACATACAAAACTACTATAGGGGCCTGCACTGAACCTTCCTAAAGACTTCCCACCAATAAAATAATATGGTCACCGCTGAAAGTCCCATAGGTACACGCAGCACGACGAGAACACTGCACGCCAGTTCAGAGCCTTGCGCTTAGCGGCGATGGCGTACTTGATGCACGTGGCAGTGTCGCCCTTATCGCTCCCGCGCTTCTCGGCCTAAACGTGGGAAAAAGTTCCAGATAGACAGCGTTAAGGCCCCAGTTTCAAAGGCGCCGCTTGGCTTTGCGTCGCGGGATTTGATTCTCGTAACAGTTGCCAGGGAGGAAAACAGGTGACATTATCTTGTTCGCCACTCGTTTGTTACTCAGCCTGGCAGTTAAGTCGCAAAGCTAGAGTGGTTCTGGCAACAGTGTGCTGCAATCTAAGAGTGGGGCGCTCTACAGGCAACTTTAAGCCCGACGTACAACAACGGTGACAAACACCACGAGCAAGCACATTACGAAGGGCACAAGCACATCGCGTGAGGAACAGCTCAGCTGGCGCAATCGAAACGTCCTTGCCGCGATATACATATATCAGGTGGCGCGGCATGGAACTGCTTACTCACCACGACACCCTATCTCGGCGATAAGGTGTCTGCCGCCACCCTGCCCACACCTGAGTGTAAGGGAGCCTCGGTCCCTCCTTGGCAGCCGCAACACCACGCCGTTACGGCACAGCTTCGCCCATTACGCACGAGCCAACGCCTTATAACCGGCATGCTCCCTCCCCTTCTATACACTTACCACATTCACCTAAATCAATGACACCAACGCCCATCATCTTGCTTAACTAGCCCGTAAGAACCTCCTGGTCGGAAGGGCAACACTACACATATACGTAATTCTGGGTAAAACACTTTCAACACTTCACGTAAAAAAAAAAAATCATTNAAACACTTTCAACACTTCACGTAAAAAAAAAAAATCATTCTTTTTCGTTTCATACATTTAGTATCAGAGGCATTATTACAAATGTATGATTATAGAAAATTTCCAATTTCCTAGCCGTTTAATATTTTTATACATATTTTTAAACTTTGTGTAATTTCTTGCTTGCAAAAATGCAGAAAAATATTCATGAAATATAAATATGATCTTGACTTTTTACAACTGGCAGATAACANATCATCTTGCTTAACTAGCCCGTAAGAACCTCCTGGTCGGAAGGGCAACACTACACATATACGTAATTCTGGGTACAACACTTTCAACACTTCACGTAAAAAAAAAAAAAATCATTCTTTTTCGTTTCATACATTTAGTATCAGAGGCATTATTACAAATGTATGATTATAGAAAATTTCCAATTTCCTAGCCGTTTAATATTTTTATACATATTTTTAAACTTTGTGTAATATCTTGCTTGCAAAAATGCAGAAAAATATTCATGAAATATAAATATGATCTTGACTTTTTACAACTGGCAGATAACACGCAATGAAAATTAAGCACAAACATACTAAATAACTCGTAAAATGCAAATTGTCTATAATCGTACACTGTCAGTAATTACTCTGAATCTGAAGTTATGTCACGAAAACGAACAATTTCTGCAAAGGAGGTGGAGCAGAGACTTAACTTCACTACGGTGTTGCCAACATTTAGGCAGGGAGTTCCGTTAGGCCACAAGTGAAAAACAACCATAATCCACTAGGTTTTGAAATTATATTTAATCATCTTTGGAATAATAACAGTGACCGTCATTTAAATTCAACTTAAAATAATAGTTTAACATATTTTTAAACCTAGTTTTTCTTTGACACAGTTGAATTTTCATAACGGAAATAGTAGTAGTGGCAAAGTTAACAAGAAACTTAAAAAGCAACAATACTGTAAAAAGTAACCATAACGATGGAATGCAACCAATTCACGGATTAACGCCTAAAGAAGTATACTAGAAATATTTGTCACTTCACCATTTATATACAAATTATTTTTCTCTCCAGGAAACTTCCCACCATACGCCACCGACAATTTAAAAAAATCCACCAAATATGGTGGAAAATCTACTACGTTGGGAACACTACACAAATAAAACAAACGCGCTGCTCGGCCAAATGATCTGTGCAGCCGGGGAGAACTCTATGCAGTTGGCAAGGGACGATGAAATCCGATTGGGGAAAGCCGTCTATAGACTCTTAGTGGTAAAGCAAGCACTTGAAGCCCCCTCATTTGAAATAATAGCCAATAAATGTGTTTTATTGTAGCCTTAGACCTTAACTTTCGAGTTCGGTGAAATATGCACACCGTGTTTATTAGTTGTACGGCAATATTCATTTTAAAAGGTGGTGGAAGGATATAAAATGGCGATAGGGGAAAAGTAATTACGGCCTCAAAAGTACTCATNGAAATAATAGCCAATAAATGTGTTTTATTGTAGCCTTAGACCTTAACTTTCGAGTTCGGTGAAATATGCACACCGTCTATACAGAAATGTCGTGCAACTGAAATGTCAACACTGTGTCAGGAATTTATAGTCACGGCGATACTGGCCCACAACCTAGTCCTTTCAATCTTTCCGCTTGAGGGGGGAAGACGGAGAAAGATGGAAGGGCAGGGATGGTGTGACCTTTTGAAGTTCACATATTTTCCGGATGCAAACTTGTTTCGGTCGAGTAGAAGGTGCGAGAAAAACAGTACTGCGTGGTATAGAAGTACAGAAAAATCGTGAATTCTGATACTTTATTATAGGCGAAATTGATCAGGTAAGAACTATGTAAAGTGAACTGTCAGTGTCATATCAGTAGTTCATGGTGTTTCGCCCATGTAAATAAAGGATTTTCGTGATTGTGGGAAGACTGGATAAGAACTTGTTTTCTTTTATAGTGTAATTCTATGTTACAACCCCCGAAAGCAAAGGAAACTACAAGACATCAGTAAACTGGATGGTGAGTCAAACACTGAGCTATTCCAGAAGAAACAAGAAACAATTACCAAATGAATAGGAGAAATTCGGCTTTAGGGCCTTTACAAGGAAAACATTCCTGTATAAAGTTGCCTCATGCAATAGTTACTCTACAAGCTTCGCATTTTGAAGTAAACGAGAGTACTATACTCAGGATGATGACAGATTCAACATGAGAAAACATTTTTCGTTGTGAGGACGATCTTAAATGAAAATCTTGATAATCGCTAGCTGACTGTATGATGTAAAGTACTTCATAGTTCAGTCCTAGTTACAAAGAGTCTCGTGGTGCTATTTGACAGCAAACACTTAGACTTCCGGTGTTTAAAACAGTTCTACTGCTCCTCCATAGTAGTTCGGCAAAAGCGAAGACATTCTTTCAAAAAGGTTTTGTGTTAATTTGTATTATGCAGATCACGAATTCACAAAGCACCAAGAATGTCACTACAGATAAGTAATCAGGACAGTGAATGAGAGATGAAGTTTATACCTTACGAAACTTGACGTTAGATCTATCGTTGACTGCCGCTGCAATAAGCATATTTGAATCGCACAGTTCATTCGATGAAATCATTTAAGATGTTATAAATGACAGAATAGNGCCGCTGCAATAAGCATATTTGAATCGCACAGTTCATTCGATGAAATCATTTAAGATGTTATAAATGACAGAATAATTTTTTTTTAAAAGTAGATATACAGAGAGAGAGAGAGAGAGAGAGAGAGAGAGAGAAAACGAGCACAGCTTACACCATCGTGTAACATGTTTGTTTTGTGGAAACTTATTTTTTGCTTTGTTTATGTGGAAACTCATTTTTTGAACTTGAGACAATTTGGGTATTTTTCGATTTTTCCAATTCACTTTAAAAAATTAAACATATTAATTAACTGGTCCACATAATTTATACATTCAGTACTGACACTATCAAAATTAATTTACGTGCATAAGAANGCCGCTGCAATAAGCATATTTGAATCGCACAGTTCATTCGATGAAATCATTTAAGATGTTATAAATGACAGAATAGTTTTTTTTTAAAAGTAGATATACAGAGAGAGAGAGAGAGAGAGAGAGAGAAAACAAGCACAGCTTAGACCATCGTGTAACATGTTTGTTTTGTGGAAACTTATTTTTTGCTTTGTTTATGTGGAAACTCATTTTTTGAACTTGAGACAATTTGGGTATTTTTCGATTTTTCCAATTCACTTTAAAAAATTATACATATTAATTAACTGGTCCACATAATTTATACATTCAGTACTGACACTATCAAAATTAATTTACGTGCATAAGAAACGTATTAATTAACTACTTAATTTAATGAACACTGACTGCCACCATATTTTTTCGTAAAATGTGTGTTTCTGTCAAGGTATTTCGATAAGTTATCAGATTTAAAAAAAAAAGCTATGGAAGACGTTAAAATCTCACGTGAATAAATGCCATGCACTTGGCCAGAATCAAAATACAACTGTGCATCGTATTGATGCACATGGCGGTCAAAGTGTTAACTTACGAGAAAACCATTTCCTTGTAATAAATGAGATTTTTTTTTTCACTTTGTTTTTACAGATTTCGGCGCAAGGCGGCATTGCAAAATCTACAGGCGTTTTTTCTCACAAGAAAACGTGAAAAGATAGACTTTTCAAGGTCATTGAGCCGGCGAGCCCACCGCAAAAAGAAAGACAGATTATTCCTGTCAAACATCCAGGACTCCATATGATTAATCCCCCTGCTTTTTTCCAGCTGTTTTATGGTTATGCAATGGTTATCTCTTCTGCCGCCAAGTTTCACAACTGGCAAACGGCAATATCAGAATCAAGATACAGTGGTACTTGACAGCCAAACAATGGCTGCATCACGATATGGGCTTGCCTCCTTGACAAATTTCTACAAAAGTATTGCTGCTTAAGTTACGAATTCTCTGGGGTTATCGTTTTAATCGAATTTTCTGCGTCCAAGCATTGGGAAAGTCTGTTCTTGCAACATTAAACGTACTGTCTTTTTTCTTATACCTTCACCTTCAGACAACGGTCTAGTAAGTTATCAATATGGTGACTACATAAGATAAACTGAAAAAACTTGCCTCTCTTCCATATACCGATAACTATAGAACATAACCTGTTATCACGTGATCAAGATCGGAAAATACACAACACAGACACCATCGCCCTACAATGTTAGATAACTTGACTTTCCCGAAAAACATAATTAACCGTCTAAACACCATCAATAAAAAATTTCTGTAGGAAATGGCTTCGTTTAGGCTCTCCGTAACTATTCCAGTGTCTAAACATATACAATATTTAATCACAAAATATTTTTGTGGAAGTGATCAAAATAATAACCGAGTCTCCAAATTTATCTCTAGTATATTATGCAACATTAGCGATAGGTAAAAATGTCTACAGTGAGCAAAGCATACGTTCTATAAAAAAATATTACAGACGTTCATATTTTTTCCTATGGTAGATAAAATATTTATTTTGGCATATTCAACCAAATACTTAGGAAACGACATTCTGATTCAAATTAAAGCTTATTTGGAAACTTATAAGCTGATTTTGGTGGCCAACACAAACTATTCCTAGCTATTTTTTAAGACGATTTTATGTTGTTGGTTTTAATTCTAGAATCGGAATGCAAAGAAACTGCCCCCCTTCGTAAGTGAAAATACACCCAATGTCAAGTTGTACAGCTTTTACTTTTCTTTGTGCAGAACAGCCTTAAGTAAGCCATAAGTCAAAAAGATCTTACTCCATGACCTCACTAATACACGCCGAGGACCTTCACGATAGCGGTTGAAGACATTTTTCATATCAACGTGTATTTTATTTTCAAAATTAAAACGACTGCCTTTTGGAGATAATGCTGACTAATTTACCGCAGGCGTTTGCAGGATACATATTTCACCGCCAGCTTGCAAATAACACACAACATGGTCTCATCGGTACACGTCTATAAGAGTGCACGAAAGTCTACTCACGCGCATTTTTTAAATATGCAAGTAGTTAGAGAAAGCCGATTCCAACACAACTGGATGCCGGACGCGGAGCCACGGTGGCCAACTTGGATTTCACTTTATTCCATCGAAATTTCTCTTTTCCCCTCAAAAACACTCAACATTTCCCGAATTTATCTCAAAACCAGAATAATTTCCCACAGAAATTTTCCTTACCAAAATTCACATGAGTCACTCAGTCCGAAAATAGCAGGAATCCCCAATGCGGCTAAGCGACGCCTTTTAGGGAACGAGGGTTTACCCTGACGCACGCTGCAGCGTAACGGAACATCGTACTTACAAACAACTCGAACAACACATCTAACAAGAAAACAAGCATCACATGGTTACGCTGTAACGTTGACGTCAGTATGCCTTTCTATATTAATACATTTGTCAATTGTTATTATTTTCGCTAACGAGGCCACTTTCCGCACAAGAGGCGATGCAAAACACACTACTGTAAAAAATGTGGCGTATTGAGAAATCCAAATGCTTGAGTCGAACATATAAGTCACTCGTGAGTAGTCAACTTCTTGACTAGTTGACACAAGGCTAGCCTCACTGGATAACAGCTGTTCACCTCACAACACGTATGCCCGGATACCTTCGGTTTACAATAGACTATTAACGTCATTCATAAGTAAAATGCGGATTCATTTATATGTATGTACTAGAGAACCGGCCATGCCCGGTAACAATGTAGTTTTTACAGCGATACTTTGAAAGACAAAAATGGTACCACGGACTTTTCTGTAAACCTTTTTGAGAGCTACAATTCTGTAGTACATTAATGTGAATATTCGGGGGAATTTTTTTTGCGTGAGAATGGTAGAAGAAGATTAAGAGTTTAATAATTTGCAATCATTGTTCAGTACAAATGAGTGCAACACCTTTGATATCACTAACTTTCGTAAAATACTTGTAGTACATTAATATGATGTATCTCTTATGGTTCAGTCAGCGCAAGCCACGTAAACGCCCTAAAGGCGATTTTTTACGATTTTATTACAAACTGCTCGACATTTCTCTACTTTCCTTACATTAAATATAAAAGTATTATACACCAAAACATTCCTCAAGAAATTCTCTAAATGATGTTGGAAACCGCAACAAAATCCATCAAGTAGTTTAGAAGTACTAAGCAATTATACAGACAGACGCGGATAAGCGACTTTGTTTTATACTATATATATATTTTTTTTTTTTTTTTTNAGGGACAAATAATCTGCCTCAAGGAGTCTGGTCGATGGATCGAGAGAGGGACAAATAATCTGCCTCAAGGAGTCTGGTCGATGGATCGAGAGTCCCTGTTTATTAGACGGAGTTCCTCAGAGGTCGATGGATCGAGAGAGGGACAAATAATCTGCCTCAAGGAGTCTAAGACTTAATATACAAGATACTTTTTAATGGTCTAAGTTAAAAGTATTGTGTGCAAGCAAAAATAAGTGGCTTCTCTTGCCGATTCACGCCGACGGTTTTCAGGAGCAAATTACTCTGTATCCAGCAACGGGATTGAAGTCCAGCAGAACAATTTCAACATATACTTACAAGAAAACGAACAGCCATCACGCTGAAGTCCATTAATTGAAGCCAATCCCGGCAAGGCATGTAAGAGGACGCGACATATACATTTCACATGCTATGCTTGTCGACTGCCTTAGGACATCGGCTACTTTCTGAGTTATTATACTTACTGATTAAGGGTACAATTAAAGACTGAATTCTCATTAACACAGTCACCATTTTCAAAGTTTCACCTACATAGAAGTAACTAAATGTCATCCTTTAAAACACCACTTTTGGCAAATTCTCATTCTTTGAAACCTGCAGATTATGAACAGAAAACTGAAGTCAAAGACGCCCGAATATAATAATTAAATTTCACATGTTTTATGCCCAGAAAGGCTGAATATAACGTAACACACTGATTACGTAGGACTCCGAATCACCTGGTCAGTCAGACAGTGCCCAGGTATGAGTCACGCCAAACTGTGGCCAGCTTAGCGGTTATCATGACAAACTCCAATCCCAAACAAACTCAACACGTTTCTATGTTACCTGTAGACATTCCACACTCAAAATCCATTTCTTTATATTGGCTGGACTGGCCCAATTAAAGAAAGGGGGAAGGTGACTGCGTATTGCGTTGAGATCAGAAACCCATAGTTCGGATTTTGTCTCAATAATAGCTGATTCCGGTTACAGTCATTTCAAGCTTGCACTTTGTTTGCTAGTGGGTGTGTGAATGTAGGGTGATGACACGAGGTCTGGGTTTGGATCTTCAACTCACAAGAGATATCACAGGTAACTCTACTCCGATACGTAAAATATAAAGGCAGCGTGTGAGCACACAAAAGGGGAACAAAAAAGCTTCACTTAAGGCACCCGTCTACCCGGCACTTGAACTACGTTGCAGAGTGTTTCAAATACACGTTTTTCAACGAAATTATTAAGCGTGCGTCCAACGTGCTGATCTACGAAAAGAACACACAATTCAGACGAGAGCTGTTAAGTACTTTCAAAATATCACGTCCGTTAGAAACATCAGTTCAGAGTACTCCAAAACCGCTAAAAACTGACTTTCCAAGGCGCTGTAGCTAAAATGCACGCATCAGATACATACAAAACTACTATAGGGGCCTGCACTGAACCTTCCTGAAGACTTACCACTAATAAAATAATATGGTCACCGCTGAAAGTCCCATGGGTACACGCAGCACGACGAGAACACTGCACGCCAGTTCAGAGCCTTGCGCTTAGCGGCGATGGCGTACTTGATGTGCGTGGCAGTGTCGCCCTTATCGCTCCCGCGCTTCTCGGCCTAAACTTCACGAACTAAATAAAAAGACGTCGATTACTTCCTGATTGTGGGCTATAGAGATGCGAAAGGGAAAAAGGAAAAATGGGACATGCACGATGTTTTGCAGCACATCCACAACTGGTTCCAAATAAAAGGCCACGCAAAAATGTGACACGAGTTTTTAAAACTTGGTACATTTTAAGTAATATTTCCATGCGAATCTAACAGTACAAATCGTTGAGAAAACAATTATATTTACTTACGTGTAAGAAACTGATACAAAGTATCATGTATTCAGAGGGACATTCTTCTTTACGATGNATATTTACTTACGTGTAAGAAACTGATACAAAGTATCATGTATTCAGAGGGACATTCTTCTTTACGATGGGAATTTTACTCGCAGAGAAAAAATGCACGAGAGCATTAGCTGTTCGGCGACTCAATATTAACGACACATTGGGCTCTATCAGGAGGTCGTGCGTTAGAACCCCGCTCAAAAATGTTTGTTTAAATTAAGTAACAATACAAACACAAGTAAGGTGTTGGCCTTGCAGTGAGTAATCATGGCCACAACTCCGTTTTTACAAACTTACAGTTTTTATTTGCTTACTTCCGGTGAAGTTAACACATGTGAACCTTCCCTAACACGTGATTCGTAGGCGGATTTAGGAGACAGCACAAACGGGCAAGTATACAAAACATGACATTTCTGGTGTAACAAAGAAGTCATTTTGGGAAGAGAGCTATTAAGCTTACTGTAAAATGAAAATTAGTCATAACTCCTAATCATGAAGTTTTTCGCTGAAAAGCTGACTGGCCCTTTGTCATATTTTATCAATGTAAACTGACGTTTACCTGCTACCTGTAAATGGCATACTAATGTGCAGTCCTGTCGAGTCAGTTTTGGCACGTGAAAAGTGCTAGCAATACTTTATGGCACGGCAATAAGATAACTCCGCAAATTACTTTTTAGCTAACAGTACCAAGTGTCAATCTTGCTTGAAGGAACGACAGTCTAAACTCCGCGCGTACTTACTAAAACTTTTTTTTTGTTAAAATTAGAATACTGCCTGGCCATTTGGAACACCTCACGACGCGTACTAAAAATCGTAAAATTCTTGGGTGCATACTTAGTTTTCTTTCTTAACCACTAATAAAACTTTACAACCGAAATCTCATTATAAAATTTGTACAGAACAAAAATTATAGGTGGTTAATGCATTATTCATTCTTCAAATGCAGACCAATCAGTCAACGAAAATCATCATGGTGTGATACTTCAACTGAAAATCAGTTTTATAGGAATATACATTCTTCAGCAAATCAGTATCTCAAGTGAGTAGTTAGATCTTGTTTAGCGGTCCTTTACTTCAGTGCTTAAAAGGCGAAAAATATCTTCGGTAGGCGAGAATCTTAACTAAACAGATGTACCCGCTACGATAAAAACAATTCGCCATGAACTTAATGAAACTACAAACGTTAGGTTCGGGCCGAAGTATTTTTATCGTCTGTCACGGATACATCTAACTTATTTAGTTAGTTTTCAGAACTACCATTATCATACAAATAGCTGTATTACTGAAATGGAAATTAAGAATGCATTGCTAAACAATAACAACCACCAAACCGTGGATTTATTAAGCAGCTGAAAAAACCCAATTATAATTTTTTTTTATGTTAATAGTACATGGCTCGACATTCGCCATAAATTGTAGGTTAAGTTAGTTTCAAAGTAATAATACTAACTCTTAATGGCTATTATAGTTGTAACTAACTACTAGTAATATTGGGGAAATTACTATCCAGACACGAAAAATTAAGTACCAGTAATATACACAAAAACACGCCGAGGTCAAAACCAATGCAAAAATTAGTTCAATTAATTGCATTTCTCCATAAAGTAACGTAAAAATAAAAATAATTAAGTCCAGCGGTGTGGCGTGGACGCGAATAACACAACAAATCATGGCAACGCATAATTATGTTTTGATAACAACGGGCTTCAAAATAAACGCCGAAATGGCCCCCCCTCCTTCCCCCCATAAAAAACTACATTACCACCAGATTTATCACAATATCTTTCAAGTGCTCTAAGCGCATGGCATCGTATCTCGGTCATAAGCACATTTCTGTAGTAGATTTAAACCGTCAATATAGGACTTTATGAGGGCTTTAAATTACATTTTACAACTGGGAATCAATTATTTCACGCACAAAATAGGTACGTACATTTGGCGGAATGAAATGCCAAAGAGATTCACAACTATATTCAAACAGTTTGGAAATGATAGGTCATTACGTCCGTAATGAACGCAGCAACGGAAAAAATTCTGAAATTAATCGAACATGTTTTACAATGTCGGTGAAAATAAACACGGCTTGAACGAAAGCACGTGGTGGTTGTCTTGTCACGCACACGATGTTCAGCCTCGAGGCGAGAGAGAACGTTGCAAGCGCGTGAGCTGGTCTGCGACCGCGGAGTCGATCACTACGCGGAGTCGATCACTCGAAGCTCGTCCGCGGAGACGTAACTGGTGGCTAGTGCACGCGACGCTCTGACGTCACAACTCCCCCACCATCATCCCGCGACTTCCACTTCCGTCTGCGGACGTGTCTCGAGTTGTTAGCGTGGTCCATTTGTAGGTTTGCATTTCAGCGCGCGCAAACGACAAAAACAAACGCTACATGTACAAGTTAATCGTAAATGGCGTGCATGTCAAGCTCTATGCCGCAGCCGAAAACTAAACTTTATTAAAAAAATAACTCAACAAGGACTGACTCAGACGGAAAAAAAAACTAAACATACAGTAGCTAATACAATCAAAACAAAATCAAAACATACTCAATCACATAACTCTAATTTTAAAAAATAATTTAAATATGCTACAAATATAAAAATTTAAGGATAATCATAGACGATTTATTGGCACACTGAATTTAGTGCACTCCGGTGCCAGTGGACGAAAGCTTACCTTCGGACACAACGGGCCGTTGGACAGTAGAGGAGCTACTATGATCTATGCTTCATAAAACAGCGTTGCCAACACGAAAAAAGGAAATTTCGCTACGGCGCTAATAAAATTCCGCAATTTCCCGGTAGATGAGTATTAATAAAAACAAAGTTCCTTTAGATTATAGCGAGAATTTCATACATGAAGAATAAAGACAGATTAAAGATATTGGCTGCCAATGAACTGTGAAAAAACATTGTGTTGGTCTTATTAGTAATAGTGCAGTATTTAGTAATAGTAGTCTATTACTCGTCGCGAATGTAAACAGTCTTACATTAATTTTAAACTAAAACTTCAACAGAAGTTTCCTTTTAGAGTGTTTACTCGGAAATATTTCTACAGGTAGGAAAATTGCAAGAGATGCATTTGTAATATTTATGACTCAAGTGCGTAAATGAAATACGTCGGTAAATTCTAACCGACGTTAACATGCCAAGCCGGCAGAACAAGGAAATGTCATTGTCTGTTGATAAGCTTCGAACTGTCCCTTCTTGGAGCGGCGTGACCACAAGTCGCTACATTATCTATATTTCACACATTTCACCGCGGTCTCCTAAAAGTTCAAATTTCGCTGCGTGTACAGAATTTCCGCTAACGTTGGCAACACTTTATAAATCGCAAGCCCACTGAACGACGTGAAAGTGAGTCTCTCTCTCTTAGATTGCAGTAAGTAGACTAACAAGATAAATTATCAATATACAAGAGGTGACACTCTTAAAGAACGGAGAGTGGAGAGGTTTCGGCGGCCCTTAAAATTCTTCCTCGATGCATCATTTTTAAAAATAACGTTTCAACCAAAATATTCACCGCAACTTTCTCGGAAAATACTGCCACGTTAAAATTTTCGGCTTGGTAGACAGCGCCGGAATGCTGAGCGGGGGGGAAGAGGAGATCTCCGAGAAAACCCGCCGACCAACGGCATCGTCCGGCACGATTCCCAACCGCAAAAATCCATCCGGGATCGACCCCGCTCGGAATCGAACCCGGTCCGTCTTGGTGGACAGGCTGGCTGGCGTTCTAGCCGCACCTGCCGCGCCATAGCGGCCCTCGTGTGAAACAATAAGCATATGGATATATATATATATATATATATATATTACACAGCCGGAGCCATGCTTTTATTTGTTAACGGGGCGCTCTTAGCCGTGAGGCCCTGCCACACCCCGGCCTCCCAGTTGGCGGGGAAGAGGGATCACGCCCTCAACGCAGACACGACCAGCAGCGCTTACCGAAATGGACCAAATCCGTAGCTCCGACCTGTTCATCAGGCCGCACCGAGCGTAGCCCCGATCTGATTCACCAGATCGCACCGAGCATATCCTACCACAAGGCCTGAGATCCTAGCACTCAGTTTACCAAGCGTGTGGTCTAGCCGGAGCACTACCCACACCCTGACGTCATCTCGGGGACACCCCGGAGCAGTGCCCTGCTCAAGCACGTGGATATGAGAAATACGTTTAAAAAGTATCTCATTGTACAGTATGTTCACGGTAAAGAGAGCACTTTCGAAATCGAACGACGAGAAATGTCGCTGCCCTTACCTGCGTATATTATAACACGGACACCGACTGGCACGCGTCCAGTGATGTTTGAGGAATAGTAAGTTACGTGTAGTGGCGTTGGATTGAAAGTGTTAAGTAAACATTCGTGAATAATTACATTACTCATTTTGCTTTATGTTTTCCCAATACATACACGTGCACGAATAAGCGAATTTGTAAAACATTTACTATTCTGATGATTTCACAGCCAATCATTCCACCGACGCTACCAAACTTGCATCACTGTCGGTGGTAGCAATTTTGAGCAATTATTATAAACATTGCAGTAAAAAGGCATTTAGCGGCGACGTTGTAAATAAACACTGTGTTGCATTGCATGTGTTACTTTTGTGTTTGTGCCTCAACGCGTCACTCCCGCTCATATATTCCTATACAATAATAGTTTGTTTTAGTGAGCTCTACCACCCCTCAATGTTTGTCCCATGATTTTTGAACCACCCTGTATAGACGGGCGGGACTCACCCCAGAGAGCGCAGTCGCTCCTCAGCAGCACCATGGGTCCAGCGCGGCGCGAGAGATCCGTTATGCCCAGCGCGGCGGAGGACAGTACAGTACAGTACAGTAGGGCCACGTGCAGCGGGACGGGCCTGTCGAGTCAGACGCGAGTCACCTGCGGTCGGCGGCGAACAATGCCGCCGGCGGCGNCGCGAGCCGCGAGGAGGAGGAGGGGCGGGGGGCCTCGCGGGCCAATCCCGTCCCCGCCCGCCAGCGATGCTTCCCTCGGCACGATAAACCCAGGCCAGCGTTGCCAACCCAGCACTTTTCCCTCCCGCCGGCCAGGTGCGGCTCTCGGGCGCGCCGTCGGCGAAAATAAAGATCACGGGACAGCAAGTACAGCGTGGGTCACCGGGTTACAGTCGCTTCGAACACAGGCAAGTCACGACTGTACAGCCCATGCTGAAGTTCTACTTCCAAGATATGCCTCCGCCTCGTGCAAACAAAGCTCAGCCGAGTTTAGAAAATTACACCAAAGGGACAACGCACCAGTAATCGTGCGCACTCAGTGCAGTGATATTTTGCATGAGAACTATTTCTTCCCAGCCATTAACGACACACTTATCCCCCCCCCCAACCCTGTTCTTATTAATATTAAATACAAGTAAAGTATTTTATAGATAAAATATAAGTAAAAGTTCAATTTAATGAAAAACAAGGTACTTTCCAAGCTAACAGAAGTAGAAAACGCTTGTGATCTATATCATATTTAGGAAGCAAACAAAAGTGCCACACGTGGGGTGATTTTTCAAAGATTTGATTCAAAAAGTACGAAGAAACAGCGAATAGAGTACTTGTGCCATTTTTACTGTAAACTGTGGGTCAGTTTAGCACACAAGATGCTCGCGAGCTACGACTATCGCCACTAAATTTGTTTCAATACAGTTCTAAAATAAGTATTTTCTAAAAAAAAAAACAGCGCTACTATTTTCGAGGAAACTACGCTGTAGCGACCGACGTTGCTGTGAGTAATATTTCATTGAGTAGAAACGTCAAAGAGTATAACAAAAACGCAGCGACGAATTCGCAAAGTCATCCTTGAAGGCTTGTATTATACTGTCTCACAGTCCTGCAAAAACCTAGGTTTGGGACAACCGACAATAACAAAACTCTGTACGTTCGAAGGTCTATGCGCCGCTCGAGATTATCGCGGCTGTTCCAGTATTTCTATGTATGCGTTCTCCCCATCCACGCTTCCACGTCCACTTGCCAATGCAATCACGTCCGTACCGGACGAATTAAAGTCATAAGTCATTTTCGGATTTCTCCTGCCTCTAGCACCATCAATCAGTAGACGTTTGTGCTTTTCTCAGCCGCTAAGCATTGATAAATTCGAGGGTATTTTATTTTTGTTAAAAGAGAAAATTAATTATTTATCCATTAAAATGACGGGTGTTAGTCTTACGTTCAAGCGTAAAGCGTAACGTATATATGGCAAATGTGCGTATTGTCAGAATATGTGTAGGTGTTAACCTCTCGTATTGCAGTAGCATGGAGATGTAATTTAAATACATAATCTGAGACAGAAAAATAAGAAGCTTAAAACATACCAATAATAATAATAATAATAATAATAATAATAATGGCGTGTGGGGAGTGCACCCAGGGCAAGGCAACACCCTCCGAGTGACGGTCTTTCCAGCTGGGACCCGTAGGTGATCGTCATCCCCGAGCATGATAGAAATGAAACCCTAGAATGGAGCGGCCTGGAATGCAGGGGCGGGGGAAACGGGAGTGCCCCGAGAAAATCCGCCAGCAAGCGGCATCGTCCAGCACGATTCCCACATGCGAAAATCCGGGAGTGAACCCGCCGGGGATCGAACCCGCATCGCCGTGGTGGGAGGCGAGCGCCCTGGACACTACGCCACCGCTGCCCCCAAACATACTAACAAATGGTGATCTTGTAACGAAGCTAATGCGTTCACATACGCCATTACTTTACACGACTGTCGCAACACTAGCCAGCGAAAGTTCGGATGAATCGGCACTCTCTGCGAACTCCGAAGCTATGCAAAGACGGCAGCGAAACCACGATGTACTTTCTGTGGATCATCATGGAGGCCGACTGAAGACACGGTCTGCGTAATGTTGCGAGTTGTGGTCAGGCCCTTAGCCGAGCGGCCTGCCTGATCACACCTTCACTTAGTTATCCAGGACACGGGCCGTGATCGCTGAAATTTGTTGAGATCGCAAACCACATAAACCCCCCCTCCACCGGCCAGTAAACGTGGACAACGCAGCCGATATAGGACAGTGCAGTCCGTGGGCGGTGTCTTTTGTCGTCGGGCCATTGGAACGAGAAGACCACTGAAGATGGGTGTGTCCGGTCGTCGACTTGCGCCATCTTAATCAGCCTCCGGAATCATGAACAAGGTGGGGACTCTCCAATTAGAATTTACTCAAAATGTGGCTGGTTAAATCTTTATAAAATCATATAATATAATTTAATATTTCAGTATATTTGTATAGCTCCCCCCGTTCATATTCAATATTTATATTGAAATAACATTGTACAACCTAAATGTTAAATAAACCTATATTATATAGTGTTCATTACATAACTCTTACCAATAACTTGTTACGCCCTTATATCCCCGTTAAGGATAAATATCAACAAAATGTCAAAATCATAACAGTAGGCACATTTCAAATAGTGTTCCCAGTTTCTTTAGTTTTCTCTGTCTGGCGTCAGTGTAAGTCTTATTCCCCGTCATTTATCCAGCGTTATCAGGTTTACCGGGAATCTTACCGGATTTCAATGTTTGACATGATGTGATACCAACAGTACTAAAAGAGAACAACTTACTGCCTTCAGTAAATGACTGAAGGTTAGTCCGGACGTTGGGCCTACGTCGTTACCATCTCTTCTGCTAAACAGACAAGTAGCACTTAGTATAGAGCATGGAATTCGATCTACATATTAAGTGCAAGTCTTTCATAACTACAAAATTAATAATCGAGATTACTAATAATGCCTTGTGTGGGGAACTTGAAGGCCAAAAATTAATTACGGTTCCTTGGTGGCCTGTACGTCCTTCTGCATGATTCTGAGGGTTAAATGGTGAATCTGCTCGTAATTGAAGTGGCAACACTGCACTTGAGAGGGACGCAGTGTCTTGTCAGCGCACTTGTGCAAGACGGCACAGCTCTGCGATTGTTCTTGAGGAGGCCTCTCTCTGCAGGCTGTGTCCAAGTGAAGATAAGCCATGCCTCGCCCGAGTTTCACACTTTCCACGTTTCTCTTGCGACGGGCAACATCTGGTCATACCTTTCTGGCAGCGCTGGTCATGTATCGGTTTTCTATCGACAGGAGGTTTTAACGGAAGCAACATATGCATCAGGGACTGGTTGCATTAGGGCTGACGTTGCTTTACAGATATGCGAATCTCATAAGGGAACAACTTACCTACAAACGCGCCACATATATTTCGCAGACGATAGCCGTAACATAAAGTCATCTTACAGACATGGGTTAAGTGCTACACGCGCTCTCGGCTGTAGTCAGCCGTGATGTAAACAAAAATATGGGTAAAAATACCGGAGATATGTTAAGGTTTCTCAGAGTATTTATGTTAACGTGACAGATTCGTTGACCAAATATGATCATAAATTTAAAAAAATAATAGTAATAGCATTACTATCTCCAACTGATGTACTGAAAGTTAAACAAGGAAAATACTGGCATTGTTACTCCACAAACCATGTTACCACTAAATCAATCAAACTAGTATCTGGGTCGAAAAAATAATACCCGTGTTAACATTTCGGAAAACCGACCACAGTGTTTCGGGGACCACCATAATTGTGTATCTCGTTGGAATTAGACTTCATCTCACCCACGTCACGTCTAACGGTTTACAAACCAACTTCTCAGTTACTTCAGTCGACTATAACTCTCCATAGGGGCTCGAACCACAGACCCGCATAGTCACTTATCCCACTTGCCAACTGGAACTTATCTCGTACACGGAGAAAAATATTTTTAGGGAAGTTACCCTGCCAAATGGTTGGTTCCGTCAATTCACGGTTACTTCCAACTTTTCTGAAGCCCTGCTACACTTCTACTTTCACGATGTTTCTCCGCCTCACTCAAATAAAGCGCATCCGAGCCGACAACATTGCACTAGAGGAACAACGCACCGCATTCGTGCAATAATATTCTGCATAAGAACAATTTCTTACTAGGCATTGCCAACACACCTAAGAAGTTAGAAATAGTAGGTCCGAGAGCACATGGCATCTGGCAGAGAACCAAAGGACTGGCCGCCATATTGGATCCGCTATCTTGTATGACCTTGACCTCCACCGACTATCTTGGATTGCGTTATAATCACCATATTGGGAGCCAGTACACCACCATATTGGATGGCACCTCATGCTCTATCATTCAACATCGCCATCTTGTTTCTAGAATTTTCCATTTTCCTGCTCTGTCATTCCACATTGGTACATCTTGCTCTATCATTCCTTCTCGCCTATTTCTCTCTCGCCAACAGGATATCCTTTGCTGTTGGCTGCAATCTTGTATGTCTGTAGACCGCCATCTTGTTTCGTCTTCCACCATCTTGGTTCTCATATATGCTAGGTGGTGCTAGTATTATCCATCATCTTGGAAGTTTCTCTAATTGCCTACTGGGGGGCATATTGGTTCCCCCACTGTCTACTAGGCAGCGTTGGTGTCGCTTGATGATGTTATCGGCTGCTAGGAGCGCTTGTGTCGGATGGAAGCTAAGGGCGATGTTCCATGTGCTGTATGCATACACTCGCCTCAATCGACGTGATATGGTTTAATACAGTATAAAAAGCTGTGGAGATGAGATGCAGCGAACTGCCAAACCTTGGATTGGTAGACGGAAACCCTAGTCGACTGAGCCACCAGGACATGGGTGCCAGTACAGGTCTAAATAATGTATGTATTAAAATATACACATAATTTTTCGTAGCATATTAAAAGCATGGGTATGTCTATTCGAAAAGAAATAACACACACGTTATATTTTTATTTATGGCAATTAATGCAACCACCATGGTCTGGTGTCAGAATCGTCTCCCATCTTGGATTATAATCACCCTCTCATGCTACTTCATACTGTCACTCCACCTTGTTACAAGCATATTCTAAGACATACGCCTATGCTAATCGCATCCATGCTAATTATGTCAAGTACAGTATGCCTATATCAGACTCCCACAAATGTATAAGCATAGTTAGCCATAATTTCCGAACTGTTTAAGATATAGCCAACAAATTCATATCATAGGCATCGCTCCTGACATCGATGAGGGTGGTGGAGTAAATTATGCCTTAAGCCCTCTTATAAGCATAGTTAGTCATAATTTCTGTTATATTTCAGCACAAATAAACGGTGTCTGGAATACATTTAAGGAGTATATTTTATGATTTTTCAGTGATACTCTCGCTTTAACGTAACTACGAAGTGACGGATTCGGCCACGGGTCAGTGCTGCTATCTCGTGATGCTCGGAATGAATTAGTCATCTGAAATATTGTATCTATAGAAAGAAGTAAATTTATTTTAGAAGCGTTATTCAAAAATGTATTAAGAAATAAATCTCACTTATATTTTAAAAAATTCACCATAAAGACGAAATTTGAGACAATGCTTTCTGTAATAACGGAAAAAAAATAAAATTAAACATGCAGATCGTTGATTTCAGAACACAGCCCGCTGCGTTGCCAAACTTACATCTTTGCACAGAGATATGGCGTACAGAATACGAAGGCGAGATGCGCCGGTTTTCTGCAGCGCCGACTCTAGTCCACTTCAGCCGGTACAAGGAGTCTCGTTGACTCCTATTAACACGCTGGCCGAGATCAATCTGCATGCAACACAGGCCGCTCACAACTGACTTAATGTGCCACTAGTGTACGTGTACAAGCAAGTATGCAAATAACGTCTCCTCCGTATTATCGTTAGCCAATTATTAGTGAATTATTTCCTTATAAGACACTGTGTTTAGATTGTAATGCGGCTTTGCACGAGATAAATACTACATAGAACACGTGGCTTATATATTTTCATGATACGGAACCCGACGGCCTGGGAACTGCTGTGTGAAGCCAATGCGACTGTGTGGCTCTGCCGTTGTGTAACAGAAAATATTGAAGTATGCATGACGTTCCTATACTGCAATTTGTTTACTTAAACATCATACCAAAAGAAGTGTGTTTCAACTATTTTCTGTCTCGAAAAATACACTTTCAAGTAATAAAAACTATATTTGTACACGTGAATGTTGTGTTTTTACAAATAACTATGTAATTAAATATCATCTGTACCCAAAGTTGAATATTCGGTATTTTTCAAGTAAAGGACGAATTTCTAGAGATTTGCACGCATCTTCATGTGTCACGCGGGGGGCTCCTAATGATAGTCATTAGACATACCCCCCCCCCCCC
>NQII01001664.1:434788-457347 GCA_002778355.1 Clitarchus hookeri
AACGAAGTAGACTGTAATTGCCGTACATTGTAAAAAAAACGAAGTAAACTGTAATTGCCGTACATTGTACAAAGACGAAGTATACTGTAATTGCCGTACATTATACAAATACGAAGTATACTGTAATTGCCGTACATTGTAAAAAAAACGAAGCAAACTGTAATTGCCATACATTGTAAAAAACACGAAGTAGACTGTAATTGCCATACATTGTAAAAAAACGAAGTAGACTGTAATTGCCATACATTGTAAAAAAAACGAAGTAGACTGTAATTGCCATACATTGCAAAAAAAACGAAGTAGACTGTAATTGCCGTACATTGTAAAAAAACGAAGTAGACTGTAATTGCCATAAATGGTAAAAAAACGAAGTAGACTGTAATTGCCGTACATTGTAAAATAACGAAGTAGACTGTAATTGCCGTACATTGTAAAAAAAACGCAGTAGACTGTAACTGCCGTACATTGTAAAAAAACGAAGTAGACTGTAATTGCCGTACATTGTAAAAAAACGAAGTATACTGTAATTGCCGTACATTGTACAATACTTGCCAATGGTGCTGTCAAAATGTGATCACCAAAGGTAAAACTACCGTTTACTGTTAGGACACACGCACACTGTTTATTACACAACTGGCATATGGTCTATAGCTACTATGATATGCCCAGCCGCCTACAGAGACACGATAATCCTCACACCCTCAACTGACATGACGCCACAAACTTGGAATCAACTGAACTACAAGAAGCAATATGTGTGGTACGAGATTTGAGAGCAAATTTGTAAATATAGCCCATATGTAACAACTGTCCGTCATAATTTTGTAGGTTATATATGCATGGTAAGGAACATAATTACTTTGCAAGCAAAATTATTTTACCAATCTCACTGTACATACTAATGAAATTACTTTCGTCTTACTTTCCAATTTGTTTTAACCACAAAAAATTTTACGCCTAAAGGACCACAAAGGCAAGCTATAAAAGCAAAGATAATAAAAATTATGATGTGTTTTATACACCGAGACTGTACAGACCTGGAATGAGAATGGAAAATAAACAACACAGCACTTTGCAGTCGGTTAAGACAAACAAACAATGTTATCTTCCGATGCTCATAGAATACGATGACGAGCTCTACCTATGCCCCCCCGGGGGATAATTACGTACAATACTATGCTTCCGTCGCTTACGTATTCATACAGAAATCTTTCTAACAGGTGCCTGATGTTTGCCTCAAAATGTATAGTGCATTCAGCACACCCGAGATGGTGTAGGCCTGTCTATACACTATCTATCCATATACCTACCTATCTATCTATTTACACCAACCTATCTATCACTCGTTTAACTTTGAGTCTGCTGCCTAGGTACAAGCCCGTGGAATTTACAACGCTAGCTCTGGTAATTACGTCAAATGAGAATTAGATTTANGTCTGCTGCCTAGGTACAAGCCCGTGGAATTTACAACGCTAGCTCTGGTAATTACGTCAAATGAGAATTAGATTTCATTGGAAAGGGTGTTATGCCTTAAGACTTAGTAGGGGACGGCTTACAAAACTAACTTGTGGCAACTTGAACTAACATCCATGCCTTACCCAGGATTCGAACCCAGGACCTCCCGCATCCCATACCGGCGGCGCCACGGGAGGTCGGCGTCAAATGAGAACGTCCATATATGTATAGATTTAATTATTAATGACGATTCCTTGTGTAGCTAGCTCAGGCTCTAGCTGGCCTCGCCGCCACTTGCAGCCGGAGAATTACAATGTGATATCTTGTGTTCCGAAATAAACTAGTTCCACTCGTGCGGAATCGTTTCATGCGAAAGCCTTGCCTACAGACCTANGATATCTTGTGTTCCGAAATAAACTAGTTCCACTCGTGCGGAATCGTTTCATGCGAAAGCCTTGCCTACAGACCTAAAGCTTTCCGAGATCAATTTTCCAGCCAGACTTTTGGAAGCTGAAACGGAAATGAAGGGGGAGGGGTTTATAGTCCTTTTCATGACAAGATTTAAGCCTGTAAAACTGCACGTGTTTCTGTATTACACACTTAGGCCTGCACCTACTTCGGAGGTTTTCAGCAAAAGTGAACACTAGGCCACTGTGAACACTAACGTTGCGAGATGGCCAAACCTGCAGTGGTTCAAGACCAACCCGTGGTACGATACCGAATTTGAACAAAATCGGTATCCGGCATCTCATTATTTCAGAACTCACTGTAAACAACAGGTAAGAACGTGAGTGCANAATTTGAACAAAATCGGTATCCGGCATCTCATTATTTCAGAACTCACTGTAAACAACAGGTAAGAACGTGAGTGCAGAAACGTCCGAAGTAATAACCCGGTACACCACAGTTTCTAAGTTTAATACTTTATTACACTTCAATGCAATTTAGTTTCTAGCATANAAGTAATAACCCGGTACACCACAGTTTCTAAGTTTAATACTTTATTACACTTCAATGCAATTTAGTTTCTAGCATACATAAAATATGTTGAAAACTGTTAGTTAAACTTTCGTTTGTGTAAAAATTCACAATAGCAAAACAAGTGTATTTTAATGTTGAAACCATTGATACACTATTTACATTGTGTTATACTATAGCTTATTATTTCTGCACTTGCCCCTAGTGAGAGGTAACTAGCTCTAAGCAACCCCATAAAATGTAATATGCATAAATAAAATAAATTCATTAAGTATTCACTAAAATACGTTACGTGGTTCCAATATACGGAGGATTTTAGAGTGCGCATGGCATAAATTAACGCCAAATAGGTGAATTGAAGTCAACAGGTTTGTCGAAGCCAAAATATAAAAACCTAGAAAGGGCAATCATAGATAATAGTTGTTATATTTTTGAGCAAATGTTTTGCCAGGCTGGCGCATTTATTTTTAGCAATATTTTGCGCCACAACTAAATATTAAAATTTACGGCGTAAGATATAGCATGGCAGAATTAAGTCAATCTGGTGAAATATTTGCTCGTTGAGTTGGTAAAAACAGTTGTGTAGGATTGTCCTTTATCATTTTTTCAACATTGGCTTCCAAAAACTTGCGGAACACGACAGACGTTAATAGCATCGATTTATGTCCACTCATTCATAAATCTACTTTTAAGCATTATGGGAAACAACTTGGTAAAAGAAAGTGACTTCTTTTACAGAACGAGCAAATGAAAAGTACATACTTATGGTAGGTTGCACAAATAACTAACTGCCTTGAACCGAGATACTAAGATCCTGGTTCCAACACGATCTTCAGTCGAATCCGAGTTCCAGTGTAAAAGTGTTGCACCAACGCGACTGGCTGAGTTCCTAACGTAAAAATCCTGGTCTCGGTACAGAAAAAATAAGCTCTAGGATTGGGACAACACAATGTTTGTAATAGGCTTTCATTTTGTAACGTCATGTTGCATCTGTTTGTTTTGAAGTATAGAAGTTAATTAATGAATGTGTTTGGAGTGTGGACATTATCTCCAAAACTGTATAAACTGTTTGAATGCAGTGAAATTTCACTAAAATATTATAACGTACATAAGAAAAAAATTAAGACATTGGCATTTCAAAAATGAATACACGACTATAGAAATGCAAAATATTTAACAATATATACGAGAAAAGTTTTGCACGCGTTGTACATGGCAGTTTTTAATACTGGTTTGGTGTTTCGTTGCAAGTTCACTTCACAACCATGCTTTTTAGTTCCTCATTTTTATTATCAATGAAGTAGGAAGTGGACAAAAACTAAACGTTGTGTTGTTTTTTCTCTGTTTTAAGTCATTTAAACGTGGTGCCAATTTTGAATAATTTTGTCTTATATTTTCAAAACATTTCAGCGTTTGGTGCTATATTTTGTTGTATTTTCAAACTACATTTTGTAGGATAAGTCTACTCTTTCCGTGCGCAAATATTTGTAGTGAGATTCACTCTTCGGCGTGACTCGGGCGGAAAACAAAGCCAGTTTATGATATTCTGAGTGGATGTTCCAGTCTTCCGCTGTGTCTGTTCGCGGCGACAAGCGTGAATTCCGTTACATTTACGCAGAATAAACAATACTTTTTTGAAATAAAGAAAACACGTTAAATTTTAAGCTCTTGTTATTGTCTCGATTATATTTTACAAGACTAAGTAACAACCGAATCCACACAATAAACCATTTTAATATTAAGAAGTGTTTTCCTGGTAAATAAATAGTGCTTTAGACACTGCTCTGATCTTGGATCACGTCTTTGACGAACCAGCATATTCGGCGGTTCGTGATGAAGTTCATCTCGATAATCAGCCGTCACGCGCCGAACTCGAATAGTGCAAGTTTAATCTGTGATCGTCAGTCGTCAAGTCCGGACGTGATCCCGGATCGAGCGATGACATTCAGTGGTGCAACTGTCCCTTCAGAATGCAAGGATAAGGGATGAATGGTGCATTGTGGGACAGCGCATCTAGACGGGGCGGGAGCGTCTCTGCGTTGGGCCGGCTGAAGACTACGCGATGGAAGGCGGGTGGAGGCTGGGAAAGGATCTCCAGTTTCTCTCGGCGTCCAGAAAGCTACGTGCCGTGACCCACGGAGCCCCACCGGCACACTGGGCCACGTGTGGACGTGCACGTGGGCTCGCCTTTAACGTGCCGCAGGACACACACGCCGTCGGCAGCAGGAGCCCCACCCAGAACCCTCTCCCAGCTGACGCAACAGCGGCGCAACATGACCCACGTCAAACCAACCCTGTACGCGGAGGCGCGGCTACTGACTCACGCTTCCTTTCCGCGAGCACGTTCCTCTACACTCACACACTCAGTCACTGAAACAGTGCGACTTCATGCAAAACAATTGCATTTCGCTGAGAATCGGTAATAACTGTTCCGGTGTAATACTTGCCAATACAATAACCACTGAGCCACAGTAAGTCACTTATCCGACCCACTCAGACCACGCGATCATGAACAAACGCACAAATGTTGTTTCCGACCGATACTAGACTCCCTCCCTGCCCAATGATCTTTCCTGCGCGGGTAAAACTGATTCCTAAACAGCCACACAGCTCTACTGTACGTGATGATTGGTCCACATCACTATCTCCGAACACAGAGCCTACATACAGCTCATTGAATGCGATAATGATAATGAAACAAGTCCTTGTCCGCAATACCAGAAACCATACGTTTATGCGGATCTTGAAGAGCTGACTGTGATGTATACTTATTTGAGAGTTAATTCTACTGCTACAGTGCATCGGTTTGAAAACTGCCATTAGATTTACAGCGCGCCACATTGCGTGTGCGCATGCAAGACTGCCCAATGCTGACATATTGTCGTTCGTCACGGCAAGTAACACGTTACAGGATTCCTGCAATGTAACACATTCGCCTTTTCCCCATATTAAAAACAACACGCCTCTCTCGCCTACCAGGCACTTGCACAGTGTTTGAAACACGCGTTTATCCACGAAACTGTTACACGTGCATCCAATGTGCTGATCTACGAAAGGAACACACACACACTTCAGACGAGGGTTGGTGAGTACTCTCAATATGTCACTCACGTCAGAAACACCATTTCAGAGTACTCCAAAAACGGCATTCTCAAAACGCTGTACAGCTCAAAATATACCCGTCGATGATGCACACAAAACTACTCAAGGGCCATGCACCGAACCTTCCTACAGACTTTCCACCAATAAAATAACAGGGTCACCGCTGAATGTCCCGTAGGTGCACGCAGTGCGACCAGACACTGCACGCCAGTTCACAGCCTTGCGCTTAGCGGCGATGGCGTACTTGATGCCCGTGGCAGTGTCGCCCTTATCACCTCCGCGCTTCTCAGCCTCAAACGCGGAAAACAGCTGCTGGTAAGGCGGGAGCCTTAAGTGCCAAAAAGTTACTACCGAAATTTGCAAAATTCGTGTCAGCGGTGTCGGGTTTAATCTCTCGCACTTGTCTGTCTGTTACGGATTTCCTGTCTCCCCAGTTCTACTGCAAGATCAAGTGATAAAATGCAGGTATAGTCTATTCACAGCAAAGTGAGCACTTTTGGAAGCCCTCCCATTTGGAATAAAAGTCAATACATATTTTTTATTGTAGTATTAGACATTAAATTCCTAGTGCAGTGGAATACACACACTGTGTTTATTACTTACATGGCAATATTTTATTTAAAACAAGGTGGTTAAAGGATAAAAAGTAGCCGAAAGGAAAAGCAACTGTGGCCTCAAAAGTGCTCACTTTACCGTGAACAGCCTATAGCCAATAACAGCAAAGCTGGTGCTTACTTTAAGGGATCCGCCCTAAAATATTAGCAGCGCACGTAGCTTTAAAAATCAGCCATTTTATTCCTAAAACAAAAAAAAAATTCAGTTGTTGGATTCTAGCAACTAAGAACTCGTCAGTTGTTCCAAATCTCTGCTAAGATTTTGTTCTACCAGAGTTAACATGACTAGAATGGCACAGTACAGACAAGCACAACAAACTTCCTTTGACGAAGGAGTTGTGAAGTTTTCAAGACATGGAACCTGTTTCAAGTATTAAACAGACGGGAAGTATGCCTTTACTACTACGCCAATAGTCCACAGTCGCCACCCGAAGTAACACGACGGCGCCAAGAGCAAACGTATGCTTCTACAAAGCTCGCCACCTTAATGCTCGGCTTCACCTCCTCCAGCAGAAATTCTTCGTTTACGCGTCATAATTTTGGATTCATAGTAATTACGAACAATGCAAGATAATAGAAAATTCACATTTTACGAGCTGTTTAATATTTTTGTGCGTAATTTCAATTGTGTGTTATCTGCTTGTTGTAAAAAGTCGAGAACGTATTAATAAAAAATTAATATTTTCTCGAATTTTTACAACAAACCGATAACACATTATTAAAATTACGTACAAAAATATTAAACAACCCGAAAAATGTAAATTTTCTGTAACCGTACATTGTTCGTAATAACTATGAATCCGAAATTATGCAGCGTAAACGAAGAGTTTCTGCTGGAGGGGTGAAGCCGGACCTTAAGTTTATCGGGAAACTGGCTCCGGGAGAGTGCAGGAAATATTTCACGTCTTCGTTCTAGCTACAATTTTTTTTATTCAATAATATACTTCCGAGCTTTGCTGCAGCGTGATCAGCGCTTTTCGCCTTCCGGCTGGAATAACCGGATGTTAATGCCGGGGAAACGTGCCAGCAAAGAGGACGCCCAGTCATTTCCGAGTGAAAAATGATGAGAACAAGCCAACATGGAGGATCCTGTTGAATCCCAGCGCTTATACACTGAAGAGCCAAAAAAAACTGGAATAGGCGTGCATATGCAAATAACAGAGGTATGGAACCAATCAGAGTAACGCGATGCGGTTTGCAGCTAGATCGGTTACTGCTGCTACAATGGCAGGTTATCAAGATTTAAGTGAGTTTGAACGTGGTGTTATAGTCGGCGCACGAGAGATGGGACATAGTATCTCCGAGGTAGAGATAACATTTTGATGTTCGCGTACGACCATTTCACGAGTGTACCGTGAATATCGGGAATCCGGTAAAAACATCAAATCTTCGACATCGCCGCGGCCGGAAAAAAGATCGTGAACGAACGGGACAAACGACGACTGACGAGAATCATTAAACGTGACAGACGTGCAACCCTTTCTCAAATTGGCGCAGATTGGATTTGTGGACTGCCCTGCAGGATTCATGGTGTGAATTGCCTCCTGCATGCCTCAGACATTAGTCGAGTCCATGCCACGTCGTCTTGCGGCACTTCTGCGTGCTCGGGGGTCCTACACGATATTAGGCAGGTGTACCAAGTTTTTTTGGCTCTTCAGTGTATATCCGTAGATCTGACGACAGCCTTACACGGACAGAGAGTGCGTCGCGCTCGCAGATGGCTGGGCCCTGGAAGGTGTAAAGTGGATTCCGCATAGGAGACATGAAAAACTTCACATTGCTGTGGAACCGACAAGACATTGTGAACTCGACGATTTAGATTAAATATTCAAAATGATTTACTAAACATGTAGGCGATATTATATACATATCCTACAGTTTCCATTTTATATTAAGTAAGTGTGATGAAATATACCAACTGAAAGGCGGATTTTAATGCCACGCAGTTATAGGACCCTAAATATCAATTCACGCAAAATAAAAACATGCTATGGTAGTATGCTCGTGGGTAAATCAGTTTAAAGATAATACCAAAGGTGCTTAAAAAAAATAAAGAAGAGAAAATGCTGAAATTAGCAGGAACACATCTCAAATGTTATTTTTTCTCCAAAGAAAAGATTACGTACACATACTTACGTATGTATCAAGAATCATGTACGGCGTTTTCACAACTACATCCTAGGTTTTTTTTTAATTACGCAAATTATATACTGAATAATTATTTAAACCTCGCGTTTTAGCCACAGACATAATCGAGCTGAGTAAAATGTATTTTAATAAATGTTATATTGAACCTACAGTTTTATTATTTAACAACAAAGACAAAGCAATTTGGCATACAAGATGAACAGGACAAAAGATGCACTGTTTAAAGGGAGGTTTATGGACAAAAATTAAGACTTTTTTACATGCGGAATTCTAGAAATTTCCTTCTGAGTGAAAATAGCGATGGAAATTCGTATTGGGAAGGTAGGCAACTGAGATAAGGATCCTACATATTGACACAGCCATTTATCGCATGTTCGAATGCTTTGGAATAAAGTTGCTTGCGACCGCACGACAGGTCCTCATTTCACCCCCACCCCCCTCCCCTGCTCCTTGACGCGATCTACCACCAGTTTTCATTCGAGAGCTGTTCTAATTATCACTACTCGCTCGCAGTTATAATAGTTAGTATAATAGTACGCCGCCCATTCAATAAACTTTCCTACCATCCGTCTTGCATTGATTAATGTTTCATCCCGACTCCCATTTCAGATTTTCCCCTGCTCGTAGCCAGATACGCCATACCGCATTCTGCTTGCTTTGACAACACAAATATGTTCCGGTGGTGAGTAAATTAGAAATAATGTATTCAGTTAGATGCATGGCAACACTTAATTTTTTGTGGCACTTTTTGTTTTACAGTTTGCTAATTAGGCAGCGCTATTCTGCCGTCGCACTTCATCACAGAGCAACCTGAAAAACCTGTTATTTATCAACGGTGTGGAATCTTCGCAAACCGGCCGGCCGGAGGCTACGCCTTAAATAGTTAAAGAGCAGTATGACTGGTTACAATCTCGTGTTGCCATGACGAAGCGCTACTCGTCTGTAAGTCAGCAACTTCTAGTACAGAATCAGCTGAATATAAATACCGTGTAAAATCAGCACGCTTACTTCTATTTAACTGCTTGAATCTACCGAGAGACGCGTTGTAACTCGCCAATGATAACTAACTTAATGTAGCCATGACGAAAATAACCTAAGCTCTCGGTGTAGATGGTCGTTACTGGATGTAGTATTTCATTTTAGTAAATACAACAGCTGAACTGAATCCCCTAGTCAATTACAAAAAAAAATAATCAATTACAGACACAAAACATGAAGTCACTGTCCCCGACTATCTGTAATAACGATGTCAAAGCACTGCTGCAGTGGACTATTTAAGCACAGCACTCAGTTCGTAATAAACTCTAAACTTGCATTTTAGCTCTACTCCAGCCAACAGCAGCCTTCGCTGTCCACCTGGGAACAAGCTGCAAGCTCCCCGAGTTCCCCAACACAGTTGTGCCGAATCGACAATCGACAGTGTGTGGCTACTGGGTTTGTCACGAAAAAGTTTAAACCACACGTACGACTTACCAGCTAAGGGCAGTGTATGCCTTTGAAAGAGGACTGTAGATATTACTGTTACGCGCGGCCGCTTGGCCACCGTCCCATCCCCTTCCGCCCTTACACCTACCCTNCTGTTACGCGCGGCCGCTTGGCCACCGTCCCATCCCCTTCCGCCCTTACACCTACCCTACGTAATGTTCCCCAGGATGGCAATACCGGTAACCGAGGTGGAGCCACCACACGGGCCACGATAACGCCAACGGGACTGACGGCATGCCGTCTCTGGATAAGTTAACGGCTTGGGACCCACTGCGCGACTTTTCTGGTCATCACCTCCCTCGGCGCGAATAACTTTTTGGGCCAGGTCGTATCAGCTATAGCGTCATTAAAGGCGTGCGAAAATGAAACTGGGAAAAGGGACCGCCCCGTGGAACGTTTTGAGATCGGAAACATGTGGTCCGCGAAGCCAGGGAAAGGAGATACGAGGGTAAACATGTCTAACACGAATACAGGTCTCCGGATTGGTTGTGTGTGTGTACGCTATTGACAGGCAGTACTGCACAGTATCATTCTCTCAACGGACCTGTGTTAACGTATCAGTTTGCACCTCATAAGAGTTGCTCGAGGTGACTGCCGCCGACCTCGAAAGAAGCATGACAACTGCGTTCGAGATAATGCCGCGCTTTTTCAAATGTCGCATGTGTGTTGCGTCTGCTGTTGATAAAAGCACGTGCTGTGGCAATGTAGGGACGACAGAGCCATCTTGTGGACCATAGGTGAACCACACACACATCATGGGTCGCCCACATCTTTAACTGGCCTCGTGGACATGTTCTTAATCTCAAACCGTTCTGTGGGGCGACTCCTACACCCAGTTTAATTTTGGCACGCTTGTACTGAAACAAACTGTACAAAAAGCGGCGTGACACTATCTCGGGAGTCTTGACTCTTGATATGCAAGATGTTCACGGTTATTTCCTACTCTTCTGAAGCTCGACTAAAGTTCTACTTCCAGGATATTCCTCCGCCTCATGCAAACAAAGCTTAACCAAGTATAGTACGTTACACCAATGGGACAACGCACCAGATTCGTGAGCACTCAATGTACCATTATTTTGCACAAGAACTTTTTCTTACAAGGCGTTGCCAACACATATTTTCTCCCTGGTTTTTATTTATGTATTATAATTGAAATATAATTTATAAATATAATATAAGAAACTGTTCAATTTAACTAAAAACAATGTACTTCAAGGGCGACGCCTGATGTTCCTTCGCCCCTACGTGCAAGGCACTGGACTGACGTGCAGTGTTTCCGTCGTGCTGCATGTACCTATGGGACTTTAAGTGGTGACCCTATCGGTGTAAAATCTCTAGCAAAGTTTAATGCAGGTCCCTACAATAGTTTCGCATGTTTACAACCAGTGTATTATGAGACACAGCAGAAAAGTTTTTCAAATGACCACGAGTGTCTGCATAACATTTATGTGTAGAATAAATGTATACCACTACTGCAACATTTGTTGCTGTCATCGCAGTAGATCATGAAGATAATTCAAGGCCAACGATGCGTGGTGAAAATGATCACACCTCGGGAACATGTTATAGTCAAATCACACGATCAGTAAAGAACGCAACAGCCTCTTGCAGCCCAGACAGTATGTAGGGAGGTCAGAATATCAGTTCCAGATACATTCATGACAATTTCGGAGACTTGAGAAGTTAACGTGCACTCATATTCCCATTAACAGAACTAGTGTTTTATTTCACATCACAATCAAACAAAAAGCTAGTGAATGTAAAAACATAGTTTAATCGTTTGACCTATTTTTATGAACGCTGTTTAACATTAATTATAACCACAGCCAAAAATTAAGCCAATTTTTTTGGGAGAAAATTGTACAAAATTGATGTTGTAATCAAGTTGACAAATACATTTAAATTAGGTTTTTAATCAGTTCCGAGCCATTACTAAAATTTGGCCCTTTAACTATCGTGAACAAATCACACTTTAATTTCTACGCTTTAGTTCGTGTAGCAAACAAAATATTCAATATTTTCTGTAGAACAGATAAAAATAATAAATTTTAAATGTATACAAAGTGTAACTGTATGCGTAAGTGGCAGACATTTTGAATGATTTTAATGCATTGCAATAGACATTTTGGGTGTACAGAGTAAATAACAAGTGATGATTGAGTGACCGTAACCAATATAAGAACTTCAATTAGTTGAGACTGGCATTAAATATTGCGCTCAATGATATACGACAATAAGTGAAGTAGTAGATATAACAAATTTACTGTTGTAAATAATAGCTATGTGTATTTTTATAACATTGTAAATAAATTGAATAAATAAACCGAGACTTTTTTATATTACGACCTCCATCCTTAAAATACCGTGACTTCTAAATAAATGTTTGTAAAAAAACTGTGTTCAGCATAAGCGTTATTTGAACACGACGACAATATAATATTTTGAAGGACAAAACAATACTGTTAAAATCACAATATTCAGCTGGGAAAGTTAGCGAGTAAACAGGCGAAAGGTAAACCAAATCGTTTCTAAACATCCAACCACACTTATTCATTTGATATTACGAGAAGTTATTCCACTAACTGCGTCAATGAACGTTGGAAAATTTTAAATTCTTGAATGAATAGAGAAATAGGCATTGGATTGATAACAAGGGTAGAGTCTTTTTTTTTGCGTATACGTGTTGCTTATCAGTGATCTGATGTTCAGAAAGTTAGCCGACTTGTGTTGTATACTCTAGAGCGTATTTTGTTATACATTGTTTTACCACAAAGCACTCACTCAAGATAACATGTTAAGTCTTCGTGTCTTCTGCAAACATCACACAAGATTAAAGCATCGCTCAGAAAATCGTCAACCTTTACGTATCTTTGCCGGCAGTTTAGATGGACAATCACAGTTAATGCACATGCATGTAGTGGTGAAATGCTTTAAAGAAATATCGGTGAATGGCCAAGCACCCTATGTAAAAAGTGACTATCATAACATTGTGGTAGTTAGCAAATAAACTAACGTTACATTGAAGAACGCCCGCATCCAGTGAGAAATTCTCTATGCAGTTTCTGTACATGCGTATTACCAACACCTCTACTGTGGCTCTCGTGGCATATCAAAAGTAACGAGTGTTACTATCTGCCAGATATTGAAATATTACGTTTTGAAATTGTGGGATGAAGTGGTGTAAAATAACAATTCAGGGTGACGTATTACATTAACATTGACATGATGATTTAATAATCAACAGCAAACTTAATCAAAGAAACCGGATTTTAACGCAAAATTAAGAATTGGAACCCTGATTATTTAACGAAATAATTTGACGACATGGACATATTTTGTAATGGGTCCCGTATCATTTTTGAATTTTTGAATTTTTGAATTTTTTGAATTTAACCCAGACATTAATTGTGTACTACATATTATTATTATTTTTTTTTTGTAATATTTTTGGTTATCTGACGGTTTACCTCTCCGTCCAAAGGTGCATATTACTCCTGCAACGATCCTACATCCACACTTTGTCGAATTCACACTCAGCCACGCCAATACGTGTAACTTGCCAGGGGCGATATGGATATTTCCGTTCTTACTTACGATTTTTCCAAGACCGGAAGTTCTGCTTGCTATCAAGGCGAAGGTCGCTTCAGATAAGGCCAGTATCGTGTGTCGAGACCTTGCAGCAAGCTGCGTGCAACGAGCATGATACAGATAATTGTATGAGGGGGNGGGGGGGGGGGAGGCGACTGATAACTCGCTCACATAAAAGTATGATTACGTGACAGACTTCATTCAGCGATAAGACTGTCTGGCATCTTGCACATTTTACAGCAAAATGTAATACCTTTACACACAGTTCGTAAGAACTCTAATAAATGACGGCTCTCGTGCTCGAGTTACATGCCCGTAGACTTAGGGTATGTGCCCGCCTACCGGATGGTATTTGCTCGTTAATGCATACAAATTATTATTAAGAGTGTTTAATCTGCCACTATTTATTACAATTTTTTTTTTTTCGCCATTCATACACTTGATTATTACCTTGAAAATATCAATTTCAGTAATCTTTACTTAGAAGACATTATTTTAGTCAATAACGGAAAAATTCATTTAGGCTCAAATACAACTAACTTTTTTGAAATTTAAAAATGTTGTGCTTCTTCATACATTAGGTAAACGGGGCCCATTATTGTATTGTAGTTCCATCTACTAGCAAACACTTTGTTACGTCAAATTATTTACGTGGAAACGTCAAATAGGACTTGTCTGCGGAATGAAGAAGCGATCAAAATGAACCACCAACCACACAAAGCCCACAAAGTAACGCACGACTAAATGCAAGTCCGCAATAGTTTAAAAATGTTCCAACCACAGCCATTTTTCCCGGTCAGAAACCTTTCACACAGCGGAACATCGCTTATCTACAAGCCTATTTTTAACCATAGCGAACAGGGGGGACTGAGATCGACAAACACAAAACTTGACATGGAAGTCACCTGGACATTAAAAAACAGCGGGAGGAATTCTGCGTTTACGAGGCCTAGAAACGGTGAAGCGATAAATGCGACGCGAAATACGAATGACAATCAAATGACTATACGCGTATAGATGCTGCTGCCTTTTCACCGGAAGCAGGCCTCTGACACTTTCAGCGGTGAGCCCATAATTTAATGGCGAGAACATACAGGTGTGCTGCGAAGTCCCTGTACCACTTTTCAGATCATGTAACGGAATTTACACACCTAAAATAATACCTGAAAAACGCCCGTTTTAGCCACTCGCGCAGCAGAAAAAAATACACTTAAAATAAAAATCGCAAAATAACACACATATACACACGTGTAATATTTCTCAAGCATAACGTACGCAGACAATACTACATATTCAAAAGTTTTTGAATAAAGCATTTTCTGCTGAAGCTCTGCACGATGTTAGGCGGCCCACACAGACAGTAAACTTAACACAACATGTAGAAGCTCTACGCTGTACAACGAAACAGGTCCGGGAATTTGACGAGCTTAGAGAATCGACATGACTAATTAACTTACTGTATCCCCTAACCCTCCCTCAAACACGTTGTAACAATGCAATTTATTATATCGGGATACCTGGTTCATGTTCTTTCGTTTTGCGAAACTTCGTAATATTTTATCGGGATTCAAAATTACATTAGTCATAGACGCTTTCCGACTGCGTCAACAGTTTGTGTTCTAGAAGGTTTGGATTATCTTTTACCTACGAAGCAGTTTGGATGGCTATGCAGAAGCTTTCCGAGCAGCAGGTCGACAGTTTTTATTCTAGAAGGTTGATTATTTTTTACCGATGATGCAGTTAGGATGGGCCAGCAGCCATGCCCTTATCTGTGAAGAGGAGGAGCGATAGGCCCGCAGCTAAATACTATGTGTGTCTGTCGCCTGGAAAAAATGAAACAAGAAGCAGCCAAGGAAGACGCATCGTGCGTGACGAATTTCGCCCACACTGGCAAGCACCCGCGACCGCTAAATCTTTCAACTTCATTCTTTTTCGGCATATACTTAATTCTAATAATATAATACATTCTTTCCGCCGGTGTGGGAGGTCGTTGGGTGCCAGGAGGGAACGGACGTCCCTCCTGCCTTCGTATTGTCTTCTTGCGAGGCAAGTTTCTGAGACGTAAATGAGTAAATAAACGACCGTGGCGCTGTTCTCTGTTGGTTTGCCTGTAGACCGGTTCGTACTCTGCACACCTGACGATTGTATGTGAACTGTTTCACTGGAATGATGAATAAAAGTACACAGTAATAAGCAAACATTGGACTTTATTTATATTTATTGGCGCCTTTAAAGTTTAATGTTACTACCAACTGAGCTAACCGAGTGGTAATTTCCATTCGTTATACCCAGACGTGGAATGCTACAAATATGGCGCCTAACTGTGGGGCTGCAATTTTACAACTTCTGCCTTGAAGTTTTTTAATTTTATGTTTCTCGTTTGTTTAAATCTTAAAAACTATCAACAGCCCACAAATGACAAGAGAAGGGGTTAATGAAAATGTTCATAATACTACCCCCCCCCCCCCTTTTTTTCTTTTACCTTCGCTTTCAAGGAAGAACCGTGTGGAAGAGGGAGCGAGTCATTTCGTCATACATTTCCTCAGGCATCTGCCAGATGTCTTCCCAGCACAGCCGATCACAATAGATACCTCCCCATTGGCTCATGTGTAGGCCAATCTCTGGACGTCTTTCGAATCCCGGACAACCAACGCGACAATGGTCGCGATAGCCCGCGAACGTTTTTATTACACCTTTGTTCTGCAACGATACCGACATCCTCATGCCAAACCTATTTTTAAAACACATTTACCCCTTTAATTTCACACAGATTAGCAGGTTACTTTTCGCTGGGTACCACCACAATTATTTCTTGAAAAAGCTAGCAACATCTTGTCCTCAGACCCGTCTATATTCGCGAGTAAATTTCTGGGGAAAAAAAACCTTGAAGCAGACAAGTGCATGTATTTTCTTGATAAGGAGAAGAACAAAATATTGGACACGACTATCGATTACGTGCACGGGACACAAAATGGCAGTGACCTTCTCACTCACTGATGCATATTGTTCAATACTGCGATCCACTGACCAGACGAGTATATGCTTAAACCAGAAGAGAATGACACGTTATCACTTTCAGACTGCTCAAAGAATAGGCAAAAACGACATTCATTTGCATCTCTACTTACAGAAACAATGCTGATGACACTGATATTTATAGCTAGTCATATTAAAGTCAGAGTTATTATTTTAAATAAGTATTTGCAAAATCAAGCCAGACGTCTGAGATATTCGATGTATTCAGAATATATAAATGGAAAAAGAAAATAACACAATAAGTTAATTGCAAATGAAATTATTATTTTCCCAACAGGTCGTGAAAATTACAACAGTAAAATAAATGATTAAAGATTAACTCAAAAAGTTTGCAAAAACGTACAGACATGTTTGCGATGCTCCTAGAATATGTGTATTAATTGGATTGAAAGAAGTCATGTTTAATTTCTGAATTATTTACCTGCTTCTCCTTAATCTTAAGAACTCTCCACGCGATTGTGGACTGTATGTACTGTGAATACAATTCTGTAAATTTAGAAAACGATTCGTCTAATCGTATTGTTCTTCTCATTCCATAATTATAGTGTGACTTTTTTTTTAAGTTCGATCTGACATTAATGGATCCTTGTGACACGAATGGAGCTTGATATGGTGGAAATCACACAGAAATAAACTATGTGCATTATCTGGAATAAAATGACTGAAAATTAAGCGAACAGATTTACCCATTTCAGCGATGTAAGTAATGACGTTTGTATGAAATTCGAATGTTGCTCACCCTATTTTACTTTTTAAAGTTTCGCAGGTCATTATAAATATCCTGTGCAAACACATCTAAATCGTTTCCGGACGTCAAAATATTAGCAAAGTTTTTCATGTAGGCTTCATCAGTGATGCCAGCATACTTCATACCAGGTTAACTTGTTTTCCCATGAATGTCCAAGTTCAAAAGGAGCATTTTTTAATGAGTAGCCAATTGCTGGTAGTTCTTTTGATAAGTGTCTGGAAAATAACGTCACATTGTAATTTAATTTTGCAATTGGAGGTAACTACTTTGATTAAAAAAGCATTTTTCTTGTAGCGGTCGTTGATGATTCAGTATGCTTCAGATTCCGAAGCAGGATGTCGATGCGATTATCTGAATATGGGTTTGCAGATCACTGTAGGACAGGCTGGAGCGGTACTCGTCCGAAAACACTACATTCTGCCTCTCAGCACGCCAGCGACGGCGTTCACGCTGACAGGTCCACACCAGTTGCAGTGCTCCAGTGTCGAGCCAGCACTGTGGACGGGGCTGTACAGTCCGTGACAGCCATGCGGACAAGATGGCGGTCCCGTTATATGGTCCAGTACCCGCTCGTCGCTGCGTACGACCCTCTTCTATCCACTGGTGCCACACACACATCACTGTCGTAGCAGCATGCCCTGTACGAGCTGAAATGTCACAGTATGACAAACCCGTTTCCCGGAGACCGATTATTCTGCCCCGTTCGAACTCACTCACATGCTGATATGGCGCCCTTTGATGTCTACGAGGCATACTGGCACTTGCTTTCACTTCTTTTGACGGCTCTTCACTGACTGAGCTTGGCGTAACACTGGCCTTTCCGGTCACACACGAGAGGGCGTTGCTGGGCCTACATGTACGCCATCTGTCTGCAATTTTAATTACTACATTCTGGTACACGGTTCTACACATCCTCCGAGTTTAGATTGATTCGGACCATTCTTTCTGGGAGTTGCAGTTTTCACAAACAATAGCGTTTATCTTCTATTGCGCTGTGCGTACTCCGTGGGTCTTGAGAATCAATTTTACTGAGATGTCGAATCTGGGGTAGACTTAAAAACCACAATTTTACATTTTTAAAAGAAACTGGGTCAGCACTCCTGGCTGACCAGGTAAACTCTTCCGGATCCAATATGTAACTGACATAATTCGAAACTATTAATTTCTCAACATAATCCAATTGGAATTAACCTTGGACAGATAGAAGTACTTTCGCCAACTATTGTAAACTGTTTACACACACACACACACACATACATATATATATTACATATCACATGAAAAACTTGTTAAATTACACCTTTAAAACGTCGCATTAAAAATATTACTTTAAAATATATTAAAATTCTTAAAATATTAAAACATTTGCCAAAATGAAATATTAACACTGTCAAGATAAGAAATACGCACAAAAAAAATATTTACACCAGGTTACACGCACATACTGTAACTAATAAACATCGGCATCTGCCAGCATATCTGTCATGACATAATAAATATACGTATTTAAAAACCCCATCAATGAAAGTAAGTAGTTGAAAATAACAAATAAGAGTGCGAAAAACATCATCATACGTCACAACCAACAGAAATCAACTTCATCAACCACCGTTTAAAGAAAGCTCGTTCAAAAGGACGTCACAAGTACAAGTAATGTACATAACTAGTTTTCATTATCACTGTGTAAAAGTCGGTCAGTGGTTACGTAAAACGTCACACAGATATAGGCAGACATTTCTTTTCAAAGCATGATTTCATAAGTATTTCAAGTAATAGTGACCGAGGATATGATGATATATATCGCCTAAAAATAAAGACTCACTTCATTAGTTTTTTTTCCTGATAAGCCTGGATGCAATTCTATGAGCCTGGTTTCTGTGAAACACTTCCTCTGTAGTAGACGGACGCAGTGAAAAAAAAAATTATTATAATATAATAAAATTTAAGTTGAAAACATATTTATAATGTCTGTACCGAAAATACATGGCATACAGATGCATGTTAGAGCTCTTTCTCCAGTTTATGCCAATATAAAATTAGCCACAAACTAACATTTCACATTTAAAAATTTTTTATTTCCGTTTTCCGTCGCATGGCGTTGCAAATAAATCACGCAAGTGAAAGCACTTCCTGGAATTAGTGGGCTGCAAACCACTATTGTAACCGCCTCAGTGCTCATAAATGTATGAATCACGCCGGAGATTTAGCGCGAAATAATCAACGGCCGGACCTAGAGCGAAGAGAGAGAGAAGAGAGAAAGAAAGAAAGAGATAAATAAAGAGAGAAAGAAAGAAGGAGAGAAAGAGGGAGGGATGAGAAAGAGAGAAGATAGGAGGAGAGGGGAAAAAAGAGAAAAAGAGAGAAAAAGGAGAAAGAAAGAGAAAAAAGAGGTGAGAAAGAGGGAGGGATGAGAAAGAGAGAAGATAAGAGGAGAGAGGAAAAAAGAGAGAGAAAAAGGAGAAAGAGAGAGAGAAAAANTGAGAAAGAGGGAGGGATGAGAAAGAGAGAAGATAAGAGGAGAGAGGAAAAAAGAGAGAGAAAGAGAGAGAAAAAGGAGAAAGAGAGAGAGAAAGAGAAAAGAGAGGAGGAGAGAGAGAAAGAGAGGGAAAAAGAGAGAGAGAAAGGAGAAAGAGTCAGAGGCAAAAAGAGNAGAAAAGAGAGGAGGAGAGAGAGAAAGAGAGGGAAAAAGAGAGAGAGAAAGGAGAAAGAGTCAGAGGCAAAAAGAGAGAGGGGAAAAGAGAGAGAGGCCGTACGGCAACAAGAGCATAATCACCTTAACGCGCACCTAGTGCACAAACTGTGCAGCATGGTGTTTCAAATACTCGACTTCCAAAGAAACGAGACATTTGTAAGATCAGGCGGCGAAGAAGACAACAAATACTGTAGGATCTCAAGTTTCTCGAGATACTTCTTACACCTGGATAGCTTTAAAAAGTTGTAATAATAGTGTAACCGTGATTACTAATAACTATTATCACCCTGGACGATACTAACAACATAATAGTGTCACCGTGATTACTAATAACGATTATCACCCTGGGCGATACTAACATCACTAAAGCACCTTGGTAAACGTAACCCCGCATGAAATTATACGGCGATAAATGTATTTGGAACGCGTTGATCGTGCGTAAGGGTCGCAGCTACGACAAAACATTCAACACACGTGTGCAGGCCTCTAACTGCCACGCCTTGATTAGTGATAGGAAGTGGTACATTTTTGTTTATTGTTTCTTATTTTTCTGAACATAAAATAAAGAATACGAGCTTACAGCACGTAGTCTGTTTATGTTTTCTCGAGTGTAAATTGTAAGNAAAAAAAACTTCTAGGTGCGTGGTTATGTCACTATGAAACACCTTTTTAAACGTTGGAATAATGTTGCACGACTTTGCAGACACACTGAATTATATTTGAAGTGCCCAAAATAATAAAAATAATTCAATTGACTGACAAACGTCTTCTAACTGGACGCAAGGGAAGTGGCAACAGATATATATCGTTAAAGTAATATGCATTTGTATAACAGCTATTTTTATTTGACTTACATACAATTATGACGATGTCTACGTACATTGAGAGAGAGAGAGAGAGAGAGAGAGAGAGATAGAGAAAGAAAGAGAGAGAGAGAGAAAGAGGTTTGGTTGAGTCAACCAAATCAGTTTTGTTGTACTTTAGATTTGGTTCATGCAACAAAATATTTCGTTAGAGCGAATGCAGTCAATTCGCGGTTTTTTCACACGTTTTGAACCAAACCTTTGAAAATTCACCCCGTGAGGATGTACTTGGTTGTTATAAATCACAAACGTTTTATACTCGTGTTAACATAACAGAACTTAGGAAAATACCTTATTTTAGGTTAAATTGAAATTTTATTTATAAATTATATTATTCCACTTGGAAGTAATAAGCATAAAAACAGTGAGCAAATAGGTGTGTTGGTAATGCCTAGTCAGAGTAGGGTGAAGTGAGGTGAGTGTGGAGCAGCGCTGGAATGCAAGGCGGGGGAAACGGGAGATCCCGAGAAAACCCGCTGACCCGGGGGCGACCCTGCTGGGAATCGAACACGGTTCACCGCCTAAGTGGGAGGCGAGTGGTCTGACCACCAATGCCTGGTAAGAAATAGTTCTTATGCAAAATATTCTTACACTACGTGAGGTGCGTTGTCCTTTTACTGTACTTTTCTAAACTCGGCTAAGCTTTGTTTGCATGAGGCGGAGGGATATCCTGGAAGCAGAACTTTGGCAGGGCTTCAGAAAAGTTGGTAGTAACCATTAATGGTATATATATGTATGCAAACATATATTATGTTGGTTCAACCAAACTTTCCTGTCAGTGTCAGTGCATTGGTCCCAGCGATAACATCATAAGCGTATCATCCACAAGGAATACGTGCATTTCGGGAAATGTGTACACAAAAGGAAAAATACAACGTTACTGCGAATTTCGTGTGGCGGGCGCCGAGACTGGAAAATGCCTCCTCCGCAGTTGTCGCCCAGTTGCCGCGTCCTTAGGGACGACAGTTGCGCGGCGTCAGCTGCCGACTGCACGAGCGGCCAGGTGCCGAATTTCTCCGCGGGCAAACAACGACTCGGCACGCGCGTCTGGTTACCCATGACGACGGCATTCCGCGGGACAAAGAGACGCCCGAGCAAGGCGCCTGACACGGCACATTACACACCGCGGGCCGTGTTTTTCCGCAGGTCGTTTGCCCAGCCAGCAGCGACTTCAATACCCCCCTCCCCCCCACGCCTCGGGGCTGTTTTGTCACACGACTGTTATTCATTTTGATTGGAAAACTAGTGCGAGACAACACACTCGTACTAAATGTCACGCGAGAACACGCAACACCTGCAAGGCAGATCTCGTACGAGATCAGGACATCGAGCATGTTGTATTTCCATTAAAGTTTTACGCCAAGCGAATGTCTCGACTGGTCGTCCTCTGCTAGTCTCGTAACCACATAATGAACCAGAGAGACACGAGAAGAGCAGAGCCGACGGCCGTACCGCCCCCGGTATAGAATAAGGCGAAAAATACTCACTGTGGAAAACTCTTGAAAATTTTGTTTTGGAAATGGAGTGGTGTTTAAGATAGTGCTGTGAAATTACTGAACGAATACAAGAAAAATCTTGTTTTTAACATCTACTACTTTAAAACAACGTGTGTTCATGATATTTCATTATTAGAATTTTTGCTAGTTGTGGTGTTCCCATGCCATCAACTTCTCGCATGCAAGGAGGTATTTTGCCTCAAGTTTGATCTGTGGATTCGTTTCTCGTGACATTTCTCACATGAGGCCTCGTACGAATTGCACTTTGCGTCGTGTAAAATCAGTTTTAGACAGAACATTCCTAACTGACTCAGGATCGTGGGAGGTGATGAAGAGTGTGTGTGTGGTGGAGAA